>JAMFNV010000025.1:0-31904 GCA_025768905.1 Aspergillus sp. MA 6041
ACTTTCTTTAATAAATATTATATATATAATTAAATATAATTTTTTTTTATAAATTCTATATTATTTAATTATTTTTATAATTTTCTAAGAGTATAATTTATTTATATATTTATTTATTTTTTTTTTAAATTTATAATCTATATATTTACTTAAACTATTTATAGGATTTTTCTTATCTATAATATAATAAATATAAAAATAAAATATTACTAATTTCTTAGTCTAATATATTTAGTATAAAAATAACTTTTTAATTATTATAAACTAATATAGATTATTATAATTAAAGTAAACTTTAATAATATATAGCCTTATCTTTAAAATAATAATATTATTTCAATTCAATTCAATTCAAGTTCATTAACCTGTTGTAGCTAGATAGGTGTTCTGGCTATACAGGTGCTCTGTTGGTTGAAGCAAACTTAAGGCTATTAATACTATTTTAAATATAGTAGTAATTCTATATAAATAAAGATAATAATAATTAAAGCTGTTTATATAACTAGCTTACTATTCTTTTACTAATATTAACTTATTCTTATTATTCTATTTCTTCTATAGTTTCTTCCTACTTTAGTATTATAGTCTTTAATTAATTTAATAGCTGGTGGCCTGCTTAGAATCTTCTAATTCTTATTTTTAATATCTAGTTCTACTATTCTTTTGTTTCTAGTTCTCTTAGCAAGCCTGGCCTCTAATATAGGCCTTAGCTAGCTATATAGTTTTTAGTTTTAGTAATATAGTAGACTATTATAGACCCGGCTTATACTAGATAATTTAATTAATTTTTTATATAAATAGACTATCTAATTTCTATTTCTTTTTATAGTTAAACTATCCCTAATTTTTAAGGTCTCTAGAGGATCTAGATCTATCTAAATATCTCTAAACTATCTTAGTAAACCTATTTTTAGTATAAATTCAGCTATATATCTAATTATTTTAAGATTAGAAACTAACTAATTATAACTAGTATTTATACTAATATCTATATATATAATAATTTTAATTATTATCTTTATTTACTTTATCTATTATCTCTTATATATTAAAAAAATATACTATAGAGTCTGCCTAGCCTAGCTCTAATATATATATTAATTATTAAGATATTATTTTATTTTAAATAGATAATAATTTAGTATAAAATATTTTAAGTAGAGCTATATAATTATTAAGATATAAAATTTTAAAAAATTTTTATATAATTATAGTATAATTTTTCTAGAATACTTAATTAAATATTTAATTAATCTTATTTTTTTTAATAATGATTTATTATTTCTTTTATTATTTATTAATTCTCTAGCAGATCCTTTACTTAGTTATAGAAGTAAGCTAGATTAAGATTTCTTTAGATTCTTATCTTATAATAAAAATTTATTTTAATCTTAATTTAAATTTTATAAAGCTGCTAGTTTTATCTTATAATCTATTTTTTTATTATCTTTTAAATTAATATATATAGATATTTACTAAATTATTAGCTTATATCTTAATTTTTATAGATCCCGGGTATATTAATATATTAATTAGAAGAGATACTAGTCTAAAGATTATTATAGATTATTAATAGTCTAGATTCCTATTTAGAAATTAGAAAATATAATAATAGTTACTAGATTTAGGAATTTTAGTATATATATAATCTCTAGAATAATTCTTAAAATTATATTAATTCCAGCTAGCTCTATTATATATATACTAGCCTAGACTTCTAATTTTAGATATTTTTATAGATACCAGCTAGATCTAGGGTTTATTACTAAGCTATTAATTAAATCTTAATATTTATTTTTATTTATATATTATATTATATATTTTAAGCTTACTAGAGTATTTCTATATATAGTATTATAGTATCTTAATACCTCTTTAAAATTTTTCTTAATTAATACTAGAATAGCTTCTTTCTATAGTTTTAAAATATAAATTTTTTATATCTTCTATTATTTTTATTTTCTTAATTTTAAGATTATATTCTAGTCCTGTATAAAGACTTTTAAAAAAAATAAGATTCTTTAAATATTTTTTATTTAGATTTTAGTTTTTATTATTTAGATAAGCCTATACAGGCCTAATATAAATTTTAATAATTATTTCTTTAACTATCTACTAAATCTATAGCTTTATAAGTAGTAAAAATAGCTTAATATTTAGAGTTATAGTAGCTATAGACTTAAATACTTTAAATATTATAATTATTATATATTTTTAAATCTTTTTTAATTAGTTAACTAGTAGCTTCTGCTTTATTAATTCTATATTAATAAATATATATTATATAGTAATCCTCTAAAAAAGCTATAGTACTACTACTATCTAATAAATTATTTATATCTTTATTAAAGAGATTTCTTAAATTAATCTATAAATACTTTTTAGGATCTTTAAGAATTTATTAGCTTTAGCTATAAGCTTCTCTTTATATAGATTAAAGTTTAATATTTTATTAAGCTAGATTCCTAGATATTTAATATATTCTATAGACTTAATAATAATCTTTATAAAATATCTAACTATTAATTTTTTATTATTTTAGATAAATATTAGAGATTTTTAAATATCTTCTAGATCTTTATTAGTCTTATAGTCAGATTCCGGCAGTATATTAAAATTAATAAAATAAATTAATTTAAATTTTTTAAAAATAAATTTTAAAATATAATCTTTAGTCTACTTATTAGTTTTATCTAATATTTTTTTAAGATTTAGATATTTATAGTATAGCTCTTTAAGACTATTAATATATAAATATTATTAATCCAGCTATATAATATAATAGTTACTATTTCTAGAATTCTTTAATAATTCTAGATTAGTAGTATATTATAAATTAGAAAAAAAATTAATAAAATTAGTAATTTTTATAAAATCTTTATTAATATTCTAAACAGCTCTAATAAGATCTCTATTATTAAGAGCTATATAATTTTATTTAATAGAAAGAATTCTATTTATAGAATTAGTTACTATATCTATAGAAGCTATAAATTATATAATAAGTATAGATATACTATATTATTATATACTCTACTATTATTTATTAATAGTATTATAATCTTCTTATCCCAGCTCTAGATCTTTTAAATATTATAAATAATTCTTTAGATTATATAGTTTATAAAGATTATCTTCTTATTTTTTATATATATTTTAAAGAGTAGATTATAACTTTCTAAAGTCTAGAAGAGCTAGAAAGTAATAATTATTTTTAGTATCTTTTCTAGTATATTTAGTAGAGCTATAGAATAATAACTTTTAAATTATCTAAAATCCTTATTATTATTTTTCTACAGAATTATTATAGTAGAATACTGAAAGTATTTTATATTATATCTAATCCTAACTAATATCTTAAAAATATCTTAAAAAATTAAAATAAAATTAAGAATTAATAATAAAGTATACTAGACTCTATTTAGAATCTTATCTAGACTTAAAATCTTATTAGTAGATACTTATTAAATTACTTTAGTAATCTTATAGTTAGTAATAACTAGAAAATTAATTAGTTTAATAATTTAATATCTAATATCTAATAAATTAGCTTATAAAGACTTTAAGAATAAGATTTTTTAAAATAAATCTATTTTTTTATTAAAAATCTAGATATTTAGGGCCCCAGCCTATTTTAGTATAAAGATAATCTTATTCTAAATCTTCTTTTAAACTTATTTATTAAGTTAATACAGGTCTTTAGACTTTTATTCTATAATCTTATATATATATTACTAGTATTATATTCTTAGTATTTTATTAATAATTTTTTTTTTTATATTTTATATCTAGTAGTACTCCTGCTAGATCTTTTTTATATAAATAACTAAGTAGATTCTTTAAATTTACTAGACTATTTTAATAATTATTTAGTATTCTAGTATAAAGCTTAAATTAGTCTGTATACTTAGTTTTATCTATAGAGTTAAATAGTTAATCTCTTACTTTATAATCTTAATTAATATCTTTATAACTATATTAATCTCTACTTTATTAAGGACCTACTCTGGTAAGTATTCTATCCAGTATTTCTAGTAATCTAGAACTATTAGATTAGGCTTAATAACTTTTAGAGCTCTGTTCTATTTATAATCTTCTAGTTCCTCCGCTTCTATGGTTCTTATGCTGGTGTTTTGATGTTGATTAGGGTATAGATTCTTGAGGCTAGGAGGAAGCTGATAGATTGCTAGATAGCTACAGTAAGTGGTGAGTTATAGTGTAATCTATTAGATAATAGCAAAGCCCTAGTTCTATTAGCCAGCTACTCTACCTGATATATTTTTCTAGACAGCTAATCTAAAGCTTAACTTATTATTTAAAGTAATATTCTAGATATATTTTATAATATTTTATTTAATTTTTTTTTATATTTTTTATATTTTTCTATTCTAGTTCCTATCTTCTTATTGGTTGATTAGTAGTTGATTTTAAGTTTTTTTTTAAATATTTTATAATTAATTATTTATAGAGATTTTATAAAACTATCTACTAAATTCTTTATTTTATTGATATATTAAAATATAATCTTATCTATCTCTAGTATTTCTTTTATGAAGTAGAACTAATTATTAATGTATTTTAATATATTTAGGAATCTTATTTTTATAATTAAGTTAACTATATTATTACTATTTATATTAATCTAAATTAGGATATTATTATTATATAAGTTTAGTATAATTATAAGCTTTTAAATATATAGAACTTTTTTTATTATATAGTTAAATACTATAAACTCTATAATAATAGTTAAAAATATAATAATTAGTTATTTTTTTAATTCTTAAATAATTAATAATTTAGTATAATAAATTATATATCTTTCTATAAATCTATTATTTTTAAGATTCTAATATATAGTATTAATATATACTCTTTTCTTTTTATTAAGTTTAATATCTAGCTTAAGATTATATCTATTCCTCTAAAAATATTATAGGAGTGTTTTTACTATATATATATTATATTAAATTAGATTTTATATATATTATTAAAATTAGAATATTATATACATAATATCTAGTTGTGGAAGTATTAGGATAGATGAAGATGCTTCATTGAACATCAAGGACAGCCCGGAAGAAATAACAGTGTTGGAATAACTAATTAACTATTCAGCTAGTCCGAATTAGTACTAGTAAGGAATTATATAAAAATTAATAAAGACAAGCTTCAGAATATTAATATAATAAGCAGGCAGTATTACTATAAATATAAGTTAAATTAAGAATACAACAGTTTTATTAGCTATATAATAGAATTTAATAGCTTAAAGATTACTTAATAAGCTTCTTAACTATAATAAAGTAAAGTGATTTTACTATAGTTAAATATATATAATAAGTAAATAATAAGAATAGGATAATTAAGACTTAGAGCTATACTTAATAAGTAAATAAGTAAAGTATTAAATATTAGAATTATAAAATAATTTAAATTTAATAATAGCTTTTTTAGTACCAGTAAGATTTTTCTTTTAAATTTATTAATTATATTTAGGACTATAGCCTAACTATTAGATATAATATTTAATAAAAAAAGTATATTTTTATTTATAAAGATATATATAGTAATTAAGTATATATTTAACTTTATAATAGTTATTATTATTAGAAAAGCGTGTATTAAGTATAGCAGGAGATTTAATATATTTATATATATAAGGATTAGTTATTAGAGATATAGATTCTAATTAAGTAATAGAGATAACTAAGTATATATTTTATATAAAAGATAAATTAGATAATTTATATATAGTAAGTAATAGTAAAGAATCTAGTATAATAAGATTTTAGTTTAAAGAAAATACTAATAATAATAGGTAGATTATATTCTTTATATAAATAAAGATAAACTTTAGATTTAGATTTAAATAATATAGATATATAATAAATATTATAGATATATTTTATCTAAATACTAATAAATTTATATATTTCTTTAGTATTAAAATAGAAGTTAAAATCTTATTTAAAAAACTTATATAGTATATTCTAAAAGATGTAAAAATTAAGACTAAATAATAATTAATAAAATATTTTATTAATAATAGTATTTTTAGAGTTATTAATTATAATAATAATATTTAGTAGAAGACTAAGTTATATACAGTAACTAGTAGTATAGCTATAATAAAATATAATTTTAATAACTTATATTATATATTTTAATTAATTATTTATTTATAGATAATATACTATTATATAGTACTAGATTATATTAGCTACTTTATATATTACTTACTAAAATATAGAGGTAAATTTATAATTTTAGTCTAAAATAATATAATAGAAAATATTCTAGTTATAAGTTTAGAAATATTATATTATAAGTTTACTTTAATATTTAATAATAAAGATAGTTTATTCTAGAAAAAGACTAATTTATTTTATAAATTTATTAATAATAATAAGTAAAGTATTATATTTTTATTTATTTTTATAAGTAGTATAAGGAATACTATCTATATTATATATATTTAGAAAAAAAAATAATAAAGTTTATAATAAGTATATTAAATAAAATAGAAATAATAGAAATTAATTAAAGATTACTATAAAACTTATACTTTTATTTAGTATTAGTATTATATAATAGATAGTATAGAATATACTTCTTTAGAAGCTTTCTATCTTTATAAATAATAAGGTCTTTTATACTTTATATATATTTTTTAAAATCTTAATAATTATATTAATTATATACTTTCTTAAAGATATCTTAAACTATAAAATAAAAAATATAAATCTAGGATTTATTAATAATAATAGTATTATCTTCAGGATTATTAATAATATTTTAGTATTTTCTAAATAATAAATTATTTTTAATAAAATAAGAAAACTTAGTATTAATATTATACTTTAGAGTATTAAAAATTATAATAGCTTAATAATTATTTAAATATTTATTTTTTAAATATTATTTAAATTTATTAGATAGTTTAATAGTTATAGAAATATAATAGACTTATATATATAATTTATCTAAATCTAGGGATTTAGTATTTTATCTATAGGTAAGCTTAGTATCTTCTTCTTAAATAAAATTTATAGATAAGTATAATAAAGTATTAGGAATAATATTTATTTATCTAGATTTATAGTAGATAGTAAGTTTAAATTATTAGAGATATTAACTAATATATACTAATTAATAATTTAGGTTTTTAATAATAACTAATTAGAAAAAGGATTATTTTAATATATCTATAGTAGATAAATAATTAGTATAGATAATTATAGAAAGTTTTAATAATTTAATATAATAGTAAACTTTATATACAGCCTAAATAAAATAAGAAACTTTAAGTTTTATTAACTAATAATTATATTTAGTACTAGTAAGTAATTAATTAAGAAATAAAATAAGTAATATCTTTATTTATATTAGAGAAATAAAATAATTAGGATACTTATCTTTAATATAGTAAACTATAACTTTATATATAGTATAAAATATATTAATATTAATATAGAGTTATTTCTCAGGATTAAAGTATATTAAAAACTATAAATTATAAAATTTACTTTATAAATTAAAAAATAAGGAATATTTAGTATTAATAAATTTATTAATAATAATATACTTTATATACTCTTAACAGGTTTATTTTTTAGTAGATCCATTTTTTAATAGTTTAGTTTTATATAATTATAAAGATTTACTTCAGGCAGTATAATACTTAATTTAATAGTAAAACTATTTAGTTAATCTAAAATAATACTTAAGATTTTATAAAATAGCAGGGAATTTTAATAAAAAAATTACTTTAAGCTTTTTAGTAAGTATAGTTAAACTAAGAATATTAACTCTTTAATTAAATAGTTAAATAGATAAGAATCTAATAAATATTTTTAAAAATTTAATTTTAATATTCAGATTTTATAAATAACTGAATACTAGACTTAGGTATTTAATATATTTATTAAGTATAATAGAGATAATAACTATATTATTAATATATACTTAATAGAATACTTTAAATTTAGTAAAATATAAATTTATTTAATATTAAATAAAAAAAATAGAATTAATAAAGTCTATAATAGCTATATTAAAAATTTCTTAGCTATAATAGCTTATAATAGTAAGATATTTTTAATAATCTTAATATATTAGCTATTAATAAAAGAATTTATAAATATTAATAATAGTAATATACTTATATTTATAAATAAATAATATAATTTTTTATTATATTAGAATTAAATATTAATTAGGTTTTATTTCTTTATTTATACTATATAAGTCTATAATAATATAATCTTTATCTTTACTTATTTAAGTTTAGAGATTAAATATAATATACTAAATAATAAATATAGAATAGCTAGAAGATATATAAATAATAATAAGCTTAAGCTTTCTAGCTTTATATAATAGATCTAGAGTTTTATTAATAATAACTTAATCTTTTAGAAATATTTAATATACTTTAGACTTTAGTATATAGTATTTCTAGTCTTCTTTCAGCAGGACTTCTATCTATTAGGATTCAGGTATATATATAATTAAGTTAATATTTATTTTATCTCTCTAAATATTAAAATAGAAAATAAGTTTAGTAAAATAAGAAATAACTTTAAAATCTTTAATATAAATTATAACTCTATTAAATAATATTTTTATATTTTTTAATAAAATATTATTTTTATTTAATAGATTACTAATATTATAGCAGGTTAGTAATACTTCAGTAGAAGTATAAAATATATTAATAAATAACTACTTAATATATTAGTAATATTAGTAATTAGAACTAGATTTTAAAGTAGAATAAATAGAGTATAAATTATATTATTTAATAAAAAAAGATTATTATTTATTTAGGTATACTAGAGTAAGTTCCACGACTTCAGACCTATTAAAAAAAAAAGTAAATTTAGAGTTATTAATAGTTCTTATATATTAATATTTAGATAAAATAACAGTTCTGGATATAGAATTAGATACTTTAATAAAAGAGAACTAGTAGTTAATAAAATAAATATAAATATAAAGATTAGAGTTTAAGAAAATCTTTAATTTAAAAATTAAATCTTAGTTAGGTAGTATAGACTTTATAAATATCAGGATCTTATACTTTAAATAAAAAGAGATTCTGATTCTAGATATAATATAAACTTTAATAAGATTTAATTAAGAATTATTATAATAGTAAACTAGAATTATTATATTTTAATATAAATAGATTATAATATACTATTATTATATATTAATACTTATTTCTTCTCAGCTTATAATCTTAATCCTAATAAGGAGTTTAGCAGTAATATCTATTATATAAATAAATATAAAAATTTATATAAAAGTAAATAAAGTATTATTAGTTAGTAGATAAGAGAAATAAAGATTAAAATATATATAAAGATTAGATATATAACTTAAATTAATACTATTAATCTTAAGGATTTTAGTAGTCTTTTTAATTTTAATATTTAAAATAATATATAAGAAATTAATATTACTAACTAATTTATAGTATCTAGTATTAAGGCATACTTCTTTAAATAATTTAATAATATTTAAATTAACTAGGATACTAGTAGATCTCCAGATACATAGAGTACTAATATTAGATAATTTAGTAGTATTTAATTTAATAATAATTATATCTAGTAAGCTTATAATAGATACTATCTTATAAGTAGGCTTTACTTTATTAAATTTATTATATAGATAGAGAAGATACTAGTATAGCTTTTTATTTAATTTAAATATATTAAAGCAGTAGAAGTAGGTAACTAAGAAATATAAAGATTTAATTATAGTAAAATTAGATAAATCCTTTACTATAATTAAATATTCTTACTTAGCTTTAGTACTAATATAGTATATCTTAGTAAAATTAGTAAAGATCTTATCTTCTTTATTATCTAAATAAATTATTTTAGTAGTTCTAACTTTAGATTCTCTATAATAAGTAAGATAATTATTAGTTTAAATAAAGAATTTAATAAAATAAATAAAATAAATATTAGTTTTAGAAAAAGTATATACTAATTTAATAATCTAGCAGGTAGATTAATCTTATATATTAAAATTAATAAAAAACTGTTTAGTAAGATAAGTATTTATTTAATTCTATAATTAATATAGATTTTAGGAATTATTATTAAAGTTTATATTAGTATTAGTATTAGATACTTAATTACTATTATTTATAGAAAGCTTATCACGTAAAAATCTATTATTATTAACTTAATATACTAAATAGGCATAGCCTTATACTTAATAAAAATAATTTTATTAGTATAGTAGAAATATATTTATAAAATATTAGTATTATAGTCTGACAGTATACAGCTAGTACTACTATCTAAATAACTAATATAGCAGGTAACTATATTATTAATTAATATAATAATTCTATTAACTATTATAATTACTATTATAGCTATTATAGCTATCTTACTAGAGTAGTAAGTTACAGAATCTATTATCTTTAGATTTAGTTTTATTATTATTTAAGTCTTAAGTATAGCTAGTCTTATAATTATTATATTTCTTAGTAAGATTCTTCTAGAGATACTACTTTTAATCTAATATCTTAAGAAATATATCTAGTAAAGTATCTATCTTAGATTTAGGAATATACTACTAAAGATTTGTATCTAAGTAATTTTAAATAATAGATATTTAATTAAATTAATTATTAATTTTAGCAGCGCGATAGTAATAGATAATATCTTTAATAAATACTTATATAATCTTACTAGTATAAATATTAGTATAAATATAATATATTATATATAACTTTTAAAGTATTTAATAAGAATTTAGTTTAAATTATTTAAGAAGATATAATATCTAACTATTTTTAAAGAGTATTATATAGATAGTAATCTTTTTTAAAATATTAAATTAGGATATAAACTATTAAATAGTAGTATTATAAAAATATACTTAAAAATTAATCTTTATAAAATCTTTATCTTTATATAAAGTAATATCTCAGATATAGTTAATAAAAATATTAATATCTTTATAATATATAATATTATATATATACTTTATTAAAATATTATTAATTATATCTAGTTAAAAATAGCTAATATTATTAATTTTCTATATACTAATAGTATTCACAGCTTTAGATATATAGATTATATTAATATTACTATTTATATTACTATTATTATTATTATTAGGATAGTAGTTAAATAGATTATAAGTATTATTATTATTAAAAAGATCTTTATTATTAGAAGATCTACTATCAGTAGCAGAACAGCAGTATAGTCTAGAATAGTATTTATAATATAAATCTCTTTTAAGTTTAATAATTTATTTATTAATTATAGTTTAATTATATTATATAGTAACTTATATTTATTAAAGTATATATATAAAATTATATATTATAAATTCAGGATCTTAATTTATACCTGCAGGCAGGTTTATAGAGTTACCTATATATAAATTTAAGAAATTACTAGAGCTAGTATTTAATATAGTATAAATATTTAATATTATATAATTAATATTTAGTAAGCTTATAGATTAATAACAGGCTTACTTTCTTATATATACTCAGAATTAATAGTATAGACAAGCTTTAAGCTTAATACTAAGATTAATAGAAGATATAATAGATAAATTAATAAGAGACTTAAATTAAAAATATTTAATTAGAGTTATAGCTTTAGCTAGATTAAATAGTATTAATTTAGAGATAGATTAATTAATTATAATTAAGAAAGACTTAGTAATTCTTAGTTTAGAAGAATTAAATAATAGATACTTCTAAATATTCAGTAATAGTAATATCTAATAAATTTAAATAAAATAAATAATAAGTAGAGTATTTAAAGAATTAAATAACTTAAAGCTTATTAAAATAGAAGTAGATAGTATAGATATAGTTAATAGTATACTTAACTTAATATCTTAATAGAATTAATCTTTAGAAATAGCTTTAGTCTTATCTTTATCTAGAATAAAGAATATACGTAATAATATAGTAGATAAAATATATAAGTAAATACTAAAAGAATATATTAAATTTATATAATTAGTTTTTAAAATATTTATTAATCTAATCTACTCTAAATAATCAGGACGCTGATTATAACATATAATTTTAATAAGATAATAAAATTTATTAATAGTAGTATTTATTAAAGAATAATTAATTTCTTATAAAATAGGATATTAGTATATTTTTATAGAAGTAGAAGAAGAGATATATATAGTAATAAATTTAATAAGATAAATTAATAGAAAATTAAATTATTAGATATAGAGACTTAGTAAGATTTTATAAAATATTTATAATTAATATCTAAATTTAATAAAATAAAGCTCTAGATTCACTAGTATTAAAATAAATAAAAGATTCAGAATATAAGAAAGAAGTTAAAGTATAGATTTTTAATAAATTAAAAATAAATTTAATAAAGCTAAGAATAAGATTAATATAAATTAATAAATTAGGAGTAGAATTAAATAAAAGTAGGATAATAAACAAAATAAAAATAGAGTAATACAGTAGTATAAAATATATTAAAAAATTAGAAAATAATAAAAAAATATACAGAGCTTAAATTTTAATTTATATATAATTTATTTAGAAAGAATTTAATAGAAATTAATAAAAAATAATAATTTAAAGTCCTGATTAATAGATATACTACTAAATTATAGAAGTATTAAAATAGATAAAGATACTTTATTAAATATTAAGAATAGCCCGGAAGAAATAGTAGTATTAGAATAACTAATTAACTATTTAGTTAGTCTGAATTAGTACTAGCAAGGAATTATATAGAAATTAATAAAGGCGAGCTTTGGAATATCAATATAGTAAGCAGGCAGTATCGCCATACTAGTCTTATCTTAATAATTAACTAGTTTACTAAACTATAGAGAGTTATATATTTAATTAATAATATCTTTTTAATATTTATTTTATTCTCTATTATAAATTATATTTATAGAATTATAAGTTACTTCTGCTATAATCTATATATAACTAGAATTAATATATTTATACTACTATACTTTATTATATTAAAATTAGTAAGAAGATTTTTAGTATAGATATTCTAGCTTATTATTATTATCTTTACTTCGTAATTCCTGGTAATTATATATCCTAGAAATTTTATAGGTTCTCTTATAATCTTAATACTAAATAATTTATCTAGTTTTTTTTAAATTTTATTAATATAAGCTTTATTATTATCTATAATCTAAAGATTATTAATATATACTATAATAAATTTATTATTTTTTTTATAAATATATAGCTTTTTTTTAAATAATTTAAATTCTATTATTAGTAGTTTTATTTTTAGTTCTTAAAATTATAAATATTTTATTTAATAAAAACTATATAATACTTAATTTAAACTCTATACTTCTTTATTAGTTACTGTAGTCTTAAATCCTGATAGTTAGTATATAAATATCCTGCGGGCTTTAATAACTATATATAGATATACTATAGCTATATCTATTTATTTATATACTTTATTTTTAATTACTATTATTATTTAGAATATTTATATTATTTTATTAGATAGTATTAGAATAGAATTATCTATAAAATTAATTTTAGATCTTTATTAATTTTTATAAATAATATATTATATCTTAAATCTTTTTATAAAATTCTTCTTATTTAATTTAATTATATATATTTATTTTCTATAGAGTATATAGTTTCTTTTTATTTTATTTTATAGAATAATATTATATATCTTTATTTTATTAATTTTTACTATTTAGTATTTTATTATAGCTTTTTAATAATCTATATATTTTCTATTTATTATTTATTTATAGATTTGGGATATTAGTACTTTATAAAATTATAATTCTTCTACTATCTTAATATAAGGCCGCAATACTAATATAGCAGCTCTTTAGGGATTATAGAGACATAATATATAATTAGTGGAGGATAAGTCTATATTTAATAGAATTAATTACTAGTTCTTCTAGCTGAGAACCAGCAGCATAATATATAGTTATATATTATATAATAGCTACTTAGCAGCTGTAGTATATTTAAGATATTATTATATAGTATCTATAAATAGTAGTATATAATAATTATTTCTTTCTCTTAAGTAATCTTAATTTTATAATTAATTATTTTTAATAAGTCCTGCGGTTAAAATATAGAGCTTAAAAAAAGAAATCTAATAATATTAAGCTTAGTTTTATAGATCTAGAATTAAATATATAATAAGTATTTAAAGTTAATATATTATTATTCTATTAAGTATAAATAGCTTTAGTAGTGTAGTTGGCCGTTATATAGCTGGTATTATTATAAATAAATTTATATATAATTTAATAGTAGTATATAGTTAAAATACTATTTATTTTTTATTTATTTTTTTTTTCTTTCTTTTTTTTTTTAAATTTTTTATTTTTTACTATTATAAGTATTCCTTTAACTTTATATTACTTAATAATTAATTTTTTTTATTTATATAATTATCTAAGTTTTATAATCTTATTTAGTATTTCTCTAGATTAAATTAAGTTTTATAAAATTATATTATAAATTAGTACAGTAATATATTAATTTATTAATAAGAACTTTTAACTACTATTTTTTAATTATATCTTAAGTAATTATACTAATATTTAGTATTTAGATTCTCTTAATCTTTATAATTTAAATAAGCTTTTTACTAGTTATCTTACTTAAAAATTTATAGAGATATTACTATTAGAAGTTTTATCTATATATAATATATTTATATTCTATATCTTTAGTTATCTAGTTCTCTATAGGATTTTATCTAATTAATTTAAGCTTTAGATATATTATTCTATATATCTTTCTATATTAATTAATATCTTTAGTAGTTATCTTATTTTATATATTATACTAATATTATTATTTAAAGTTTTAGTATTATTAATACTGTACTGTAATATTACTTTTTTATTCTTAATTTCTAATTAGTTTAGCTTTATAATTATTTCTATATTTTAAATCTTATTAATATAATATTTTTAGATATTATTATATAAGAAGTCTACTATTATTTATACTAAGAATACTTACTATATTTATAAGATTTACTTTACTTATCTTACTATTCTATCTTTTATTTTTTTAGAAAAAGAATATTCTATCTCTCTAGCTTTTAAGCTAGAAGTTATATTTTTATCTATATTTCTAATTTTTTTATAGCCTTACTCTTACTCTCTCTTATAATCTTATTCTTACTTTTTTTTTATATATTCTTATCTCTTATTTTATTATTCTTATTAGTTGCCTTAACTCCCTGCCCGGTCTCTTCTAATCCTACTATAATATATTATATATATTTATCTTATAGTAAGCTTTATTTATTTATACAGTCTAATAGCCCTTTAGGATAATATAAATCTTACTACCAGAGAAGATATAGTACCTAATTTTATAATAAAATAAATATTAAATTTTCTTTATATAAAATTTAGAATATTTTATTAATTTTTATTAAAATTATAAAGTAATTATCTTTAAGATATATCTTACTACTAGTAAGGCTATTCTTCGGGAAGATACTATTAAGAGTAGCTATAATCTACTAGAGATTATTACCTACTACTATATATACTATTCTTATAAGAAAAATAAAGATATAATCTTTTTTATTATTAATTAGAATAATAGTCCTATTTTAAGCTGTTTATAAATACTCCTAGCTATATATATATAATATTATCTAATTTCTTATAATTTTAGTTATAGTATTCTTATACTATATATTCTAATATTATTTTTTATAGTACTATAGACTATCTAATTTTAAAAAATCCTTAAAAAAAATCTTCTTTAGAGATTTTATATTCTGAAAGAATCCTTAGGAGAGGCCTTCTACAGGGATAATAGATAGTTTTTATTTTTTATTTTAATTTTTTATTTTTTTTTATTTTTTATTTTTTTTTTTTTAAATTAATAATTTTTTTTCTATAATTAGGATTCTATATAGCCTATAAATATTATAGACTTTTCTCTTTTATATTTCTATAATAATTATTATTACTTTTTATAAATATCCAGTATAATAGTATTTTTAATATAGTTAAGTAGTTTTTATATATTATAATTAAGATCCTATCTATACTATCTAATTAGAAATTAAAGATTTTTTTTATATTTATAATTTATAATTATATTTTTAATTTTATATTCTTTTTTTTATTAATAAATAGTAGTTCTAGCTTTAGAGCTCTATAAGAATCTCTAATATATTTATAGAATAAAAAAATATAAAATATATTATAGAGTTAGTATATTTCTAAGTATAAATATAATTTATAAGATTAGTATTATATATATATAATTTTAAAAGATTTTAGGTATTAGTTACTTAACTTATAATTTAATCTAGCTTAGTTAATATTTCTTATATTTAATATAATAAAGTTATTAACTATAAATTATATATTTTTATATTTTTTATTATACTATTTTTCTATAGCTTTAACTACTTTTTTTAGTTACTTAGTTAGTTTATTATAATTTTTTTAAAAATCTTTAATTTATTTTAGTATATTTTATACAGTACTTTCTTCTAAATCTTTAATATTAATTTAAAATTATAGCTGGTATTTTATTAAGAATTATATAAAACTTTTATTTATATTTTATTTTATTATCTTATTATAAATAAGCTATATAATCAGCAGCTATTACAGCTAGTTATCTTAGTTCTAATTTATATAGATATATAAATAATATTTAAATATTTAATTTTAATACTTAGTTTATCTATCTATTTATAAATAATATATAGTAGTTAATTTACAGCTTAAGTTAAGATAATAATAAAATATTAATTAAAATATACTTATAAAAATACTATTTTTATTATTAATATATATATATATTTAATAAAGATTATAGTAAGATCTTCTACAGAGGTACTCTTTATATATAAGATATAAAATATATACTTAGTAAAATATTTAATTATTATAAGAATAGTATTATATACTTTTTTTTAATATTTTATAAATAGTAGTCTAGTTATGAAGTCTATTATAATCTAATTTATAGATTCTTTTAGTTATAGAAATTTATTTATTAAGTTATAGAATCTATATTAATATACTATAATTTATTAATATATACTATAATTTATTAATATATATTATATTCTTTAATATACTCCTTAATTTACTTATTTATTATAAACTAATAATATTTATATTTAATAATTTTAATTATTTTTTCTTTATCTAGATATCTGTCTTGCGGGTTATTATAGTTAGTCTTAAAGATTTCTATATAAAGTATATTAGAATATAGAATATAGACTTTATTTTTAAAATATATAAAATTATCTAGTATAATATTTTATTTCTTATTTTTTATATTTTTATTATTTTTTTTAATACTTTTTATAGTTTTATTATACTCTTAACTAATCTTAAGTAATTTTAATAAACTTACTAATAACTTTTCTATATATATATTTTTTTTTAATAAATACTGCGTGTATAATTAGATATAATTTTTTTTATAGATTTTATATTACTTAATTATTCTTATAATTTTCTAAGAATATAGTTTATTTATATATTTATCTCTTCTTTTTTAAATTTATAATTTATATATCTATTTAAACTATCTACAGGATTCTTCTTATTTATAATATAGTAAATATAAAAGTAAAATACTACTAATTTCTTAGTTTAATATATTTAGTATAAGAATAACTTCTTAATTATTATAAACTAGTATAGATTATTATAATTAAAGTAGACTTTAGTAATATACAGGCTATCTTTAAAATAATAATATTATTTATAAAAGCTATCTATTATTATAAGTAGTTTCTAGTTATATATTTTATAATATATTTATATATTATCTAGCTTCTTTAAATAAAAAATTATTAGGTACTAGTTCTTATCTTTAAACTTTTAGCTTAAAATATCTAAAATTATATATCCTAATATATCTATATAGATCTTAATAGATAATTTTAAGTTATAATATTATAATAATAGTTCTAAAAAAAAAATATTCTTAAATTTCTAGAATATCTTAAGTTTTTTTTCTTTTAGTAGGAAGTATAATTCTATATTTTTCTTAATTATCTTATTTAAAAAAGCTATAATCTTACTAAACTTATATATAAATTAATAATAATAGTTAATAAATTTAATAAATAATTAAATTTTTTTTATATTTTATAGTACCGGCTAGTCTATTATTACTATAACTTATTTAGTTTTTATTTCTATACTATTTATAATTACTATAAACCCTAGAAAGTTAATATAGTTTATATAAAAAATATATTTACTTATCTTTATATAAAGTTTAAATTTCTATAATTATTTAAGAATAGTATATATATATACTTTATATTCTTTCTTATTCTCTAAAAATATAATAATATTATTAAGGTATACTATATAAATAATATCTAGTAAATTATCTAATATAAGATTAATATACTACTAGAAGCTTATTAATATATTTATTAATTTAAATAATATAACTTAATATTTATATATATTAAAGTATATTTTAAATATTATTAGTAGTTTATAGTTTTTTTTAATCTATAATCTATAATATATATTATATAAATCTAATTATATATAGATTTTTATAGTATCCAGGCGGTCTAAGATTTTATCTAGTAATAGTAATAGATATATATCTTTAATAATAATAGTATTTAATCTCTAGTAATTTATATAAAATTTTAAGTTATTATCTTTCTTTAATATAAATAATACTAATAAATTATAAGAGCTTTTTAATAATTTAATCTAGTTTTTTTTAAGTACTTTTATTATATATTCGCGCAGAACCTGTAGTTCTCTTAGAGATAATAAATAGATTAATTTTAATAGAGATTTTTTATCTAATTTTAGCTTAATAATATAATTTTATTTCTAATACTATAGAAATAATTCTATTTTTTTTTAAAAAAAATATCTATAAAATTATAGTATTACTCTAGAATTATTAATTTTATAGTTTAGATTCTATTAATTTTAATTTAAAGATAGTTATTTTTAAATTAGATTCTTAGTATACTTATACTTTTACAGTAATTTCTATAATATATTCTTACGCGGATATAACTATTTCTAGGTTTATAAATTTTTTTTTATAATACTCTTATAATTTATTATATTAATCTATTAATAGATTAATAGTCTCTAGCTAGTCTTAATTTAGAATTATATTATACTTATCTATATTAACAGCTTTAAATCTTAAATATTATTTATATAGTTTACTTTTTATATCTTTTATATATACTAATAATATATAGCTTCTATAGAAGATTATACTATAATTATTTATTATATATATCTTTTTTAGTACTCCTCTACTACTTAGAGATAGATTTTATTTAATCTAATATTAGTCTATAAAACTTATCTCTATACTAGAATCTAATAGAATCTATATCTTTTACAGCTATCTTTATTTTTTTTTAAAAAATATTATAAATATAATTATCTTTTATTACTATAATTTAAAAGAGAGATCTAGTATCTTTACTATATAAAACTTTAAATTCTTAAATTTTTTAATTTATCTATAGTTTTATTAGATTTTATATTATTTTTTTATAAATATACTCTATTATCTACTAGTTAATATTATAACTTAATATATTTAGTTTTACTATAATTATAATAATCTAGATTATTTTTATATATTCTTATATTTTTTATCTCTTCTTAGGTACTGTATTAATACTTATAGCTTTTATTATAGATTTATAATTTTTTATAATTATTTCTACTATTATATTCTCTTTTTTTAAGTAAGTCTTATATACTACTTATTAATATATATATCCTATATATTATAGTTCTCTTAAAATTTTTATAATTATAGTTTAATTCTAACGCGCTCTAGTATTCTAGAATTAATTTTTTAATTATTAATAAATAAGTTATATATATATTATAATTTTCTAGTATTTATAGATATTATACTAACTTTTTATAGATTTTATTATATATTTTAAAGTATAGAATAGCCTTTTATACTTTATTATCTAATAATTTAGCTAGATATTATTTAAATTTTTTAAGATATTATATAAATTTATATACTAATTAATATATTTATTATCTTATATTATAGTATAATACTGTTATTTCTTACTATAATATTATTAGATTATTAATTATATATAGTAAGATATTATTAAAGTTATTTTATATTAGATTTTCTAGTAAGATTATATATATCTTTTTCTAGTTATATATTCTAAATAATATTAGAAATATTATTATATAGCTAATTTTTTGTTATTAATTTTATAATATTCTAAAAATATTTAAAAATAGTTTTCTATATAAAGATACTAATCTAAATATTTATATAAATTACAGCTAATAAATTTTTCTATATAGAGATATTCTCTTAGAAATTTTATTTTATTATTTTTAGAGCTGTTTAATTTTAAAAATTAGTAATTTTATAGTATTTCTAGGACTAATTATATTATTATTTAGATACTTTAAAATAATATCTCTATATTTATATATATAATTTTATTATATATATATAATTTAGTTTTTAAGACTTTTTATTTCTTTTATAATAATATTAATTTTATATATTATATAGCTGCTCCTTCTTATCTTAGAAGTTTCTTAATATTTTTACTAAGCTGCGGGTTATTCTTATTATTTTATACTAGATTTTAGAATTAGAATAAGTCTTTTTTTATTATTTTTAGATTTAAATAATAAATTATAGTACTACTTATTTTTTTAATATTTATTATTTTTTAGTTTTTATCTATTATCTTAAAAGTTTATATTATTATATTATTTTATATAGTAGGGGCTGTTCAGTTCTATATATTATAATATTAGATTTATTTCTAAGTTTTAGATTCTATTATAATTATATATATTAGATTTTTAAAAGAAGAGTAATTAAAACTATAAGACTATAATACTAATATAATAGCTTTCTAAAGATTATAAAAATATAATATATAGTTAGTAGAAAATAAGTCTATATTTAATAAAATTAATTATTAATTCTTCTAGCTAAGAACCAGTAGTATAATATATAGTTATATATTATATAACAGCCGCTTGGCGGCTGTGGTATACCTAAGACACTATTATACAGCATCCGCAGGTAGCGGCGCATAACACTTAACTATATTAATTACTATAAATAATCTTACTTTAATATATAGAGTCTAATAGCTAAATTTAGCTTTATTAATTTTTTTAGGATTTCTATAAATATCTATAAGTTGTGCTGTAGTTATTACTGTTAGTATATATATATTATATTATAGTCTACTAGATTTATAAAAAGGATTAGAAATTATTTCTAGTTATTAATTAGATATATCTATATTAGTATCTATACTAGATTCTTTAACTTCTTATTTAATAACTTATAAAGTATTTTATATAAAGATTAGATCTTTATTTATAAGTTATTTATTATTCTATTTTTACTATAATATATTATTTTAAATACTAGTCTTATACTATTTATAGATTATTAGTAGATTACTAATAATATATAAATTTTTATTAATACTAAATAAATTATATATCTTATTTTCCCTACTATAATTATTAATTTCTAGTTAATAGAAGCTTTCTAGATAATAAATTTTAATATTTATATTATTCTATTTTAGTACTATTCTTATCTTATATTAAAGAGATCTAGATAGTTTAGAAATATAAATATTATATAGAGATAATATATATAATATATTAAAGATTTTTATATTATTTTTTTTTAGTATTAGGATTATTAGTGTAGAGTTATTATTAAATATAATTTAATTAGTATTCTCTATATTTTAGAAGCTAGTATATATAAACTATATAATATTAAGAGATATAGTTAGATATTTAATTCTTAATTTATTTTTTATAAATATTATATTATATTAAATACTTTACTAAACTTAAAATTATAATTTTATTTAATTTACTTCTTAAGACTCTATAGGAGACTTCTAGAGAGGATTTATAATAATTTATAAAATTTATTTATTAATCTTAATAATTACTACTTCTTTTATTTACTTATATTTTTTTTTATAATTAAATCTACTATATATAGCTTCTTATTTTTAAAATTATCTTTATATATACAGAATTTATTAAATATAATATTATATATTTTAATAATATAGTTTTTACTTAATATTTAAATTATATAAATATATTTATAATTATCTTTATTATTTATATAGTATCTAAGTTTTATATATAGTTTTATTTTCTTTAAATATATATAATTTTCTTATAGTATATAGACCTAAGTTCTATATCTAAATAATTTAAATAGTTCTAGTAATAGTTTAAAATCTTTAATTTACTAGTTCTTATACTATTTTATAATTAGGGTATATATATCTTTCTTACTAAATATTAATAAGTAATTAGTAATTTATATAGTATTAAAAATAGTAAATACTTATAAATTCTTTAATATATTACTATCTAGTAATATTATTCTTACTAATTTATTTAGATATCTACTTATATATTCTATATACCTGTTTACTTCAGGCGTGTGGGGTATAGTTATCTTTAAAACTATTTTTATTTTTTTAAACTAAAAAATTACTTTTTTAAACTTATCTCTACTATTAATCTACTAGTAATATAGATACTAACCTATTTTTACTTTTAAGTACTTATTTTATTAAATAAGCTTCTCTATAGTTTCTTTTTTTATCTTAAATATATATAATACTTTATATTTTATAGTACTATTAATTATTATAAGATAGTACTTAAAGTCTTTAAATCCTACTAAATTTACTATTTATATATTTATATACTATATTATTATAGGATTTTTATTATTAAGGCTTTTTATATTTTATAATATTTTAGAAACTTATTATTTTACTTTTATCTATTTATAGATATTATAATTAAACTTATTAATCTTTTTTTTATTATTTAATATATCTTAGATCTTTAGTACGCCTATATAGTCTAGATATTAATAAATTTAGTAAATATTATTTTTTATAAGTATTATAATAATTTTTAGATTATTATTCTATAGCTTTAGTATAGTTATAATTAATATATTTAAATAAAGATCTTTACTAATTATATTAATAACTAAAATACTTTATTAAATATAGATTATCCTAATTATTATATCTATCTTAATATCTTAGATAAGTATATTTTTTATATTTTAGTAGATATCTATTTTATCTCACACCATAGTTAATAAGAGTAGATTAAATAGTAGTTTAAGATTAAAATAAGCTTTTATCTTATACTCCTAGTATCTTTTATTAATCTTTCTAATTTATAAAATAATAATACTATAATTTTTTATTTTAATATTTCTACTATTTATTATTTTATATTAATATAGTCTTTTATTTAGTCTATATTTATAATATTTAATAAAGTTTTTATAATTACTAGTTATAGTACAGGCTGTACTAAAATTATAAATCTATAATAGATCTATCTTTATTATATTAAATATAAAGTATATATAAAAATTAGTTATAATATTATCTAGTACTTTAATTACTATATTTTAATTTATATTAGTCTTAGTTTTTTTCTATTCTAGTTTATATATCTAGATATTTAAGTATGGTTTCTATTTTAGATATTTATCTTTAGATACTAGATAATAGTATACTCTAATATTATAAAATCCTATTTTAAAATAAAAATAAAGATTATTATTAATATATTTTTTTTTATTATTTAGTTATCTCTTTACTTATTTATTAGGATCTTTATAACTTTAAAGACTCTTATAAGTAAAGCTTTTATTAATTTATATATTATTATATTTTTTAATTAAGCTAATATAGTTTCTACTATTCTAAGATTATTTTAATACTACTAATATTAATTTAATATATATTTTTATATTAGTATAAATATATACTTAATCTATAAGTTCTTAAAAGTCTAACTATTAATAGTTCTTAATTATATTATCTATAAATATATATTCTTTATTATTTATCTAATTAGGTATATTAGTATATATATTCTATAAAAAAATTAATATAGAGTAGAACAGTCCTATTTTAATATATAAATATTAATAAGTATTAATTACTTATTAATATTACTTAATAAAGTCTTTTATAGTACTAAAGTCTATATATTTTAGAGCTATAAGTTTTATAATAGTAATACTTATTTATATAATTCTTTTTTTTATTATAATTTTTTAAATAATTTTATATATATTATTTATATATTCTATTTTTAATAATAAATATTCTAGAAGCTTCTATATATCTTTAATAATCTAAAATATAAGTTAGTAGCTAATTTATAATAATATATCTTACTATTTTATAAAGTTTAAAAAATCAGGCATCAGTCTAGATATAGATTTATTAATAAGTTAAATATATTTTATAGATATAAGAGCTCTTTTTATACTCTATATCTATATTAAGAAGTTTTTCTTTTTATACAGGTAGTTTGGTACGCTATATAGTTATTTAAGTTTTTTAAATATAATAATTTTTTTAAAGAATATTTAGTTATTAATTAGATTTTACTAGATTTCTTAGATCTATAGCCTAGTAATACCAGCTATATTAGCTATATTACTAAATTTAGTAAGATTTAGTATCTAATTAAATAATCTTATACTTTTTTAGATAGTTTCTCTAATTTTTATTATTTCAGGCTTATAGTTTAATTAATAAGATTAGAGAATTATTAAAAAAATAAAATAATTATTAAGTAATAATTAATAGTCTTTAAAATTCTTTTATAATATTTAAAAATAATATATAAGAACTTATAATCTTTTAAGACTAGAAGAAAGCTAATAGATTACTAGATAGCTATAGTAAATAGTAAGTTATAGTATAATCTATCAGGTAATAACAAAGCCCTAGCCCTATTAGCCGGCTACCCCGCCCGATATAGATTAGTAGATAATCTAAATCTATATAGATATTCTCTATTATCCTACAGGCTACCAGCCTAGAGTATAGTTCTATATTTATAAAAATTAGATTAATTATTATCTAATAGCTTCTTAAATCTCTAGTAATTATATCCGGCTCTAGCTAGAGCTTAAAATCTAAAGATTTAATAATATCTAGAAAATTATTTATTTTTTTATTTATTCTTATCTACTTATTTTTCTATATTAAATAGTAAAGATTAAAATTACTTAATACTAATTAGTTTTTATTTTTTTTAAGTAATCTCTATAGCCTGCCGGCTATATTAATTTATTATTTATTATATATATTAAAAATTTTTAGAATCTTATCTTTTATCTCTCTAGAATAATAATAGTAGAGCTATAGTTTCTAAAAATTTTTAAAATATATAATATAAATCTAGTAGCTTATATTAAACTACTTAGATATAAATATATATATTCTAGCCTGATTTTTATATTATTTTTAGTTTTAAATCCCTGTCTCCCCTTCTAATAGGTAAATAAAATAATAAATAGTCTTAGTTAAATAATAAGTAATATTATATTATAGATTTTATTATAGTTTTTGGATTATAATAATCTCTATCTCTAGAATCTAAAAATTCTAGAGAAAGTTAGCTATAATATTATTTTTTAATTAGTTTATATTATATTAGAGAATCTAGAAGGACTTATTAATTATTAGAAATAATTAATATTTAGTTTTTAATTATAAAAATCTTAATTAATCTAGACTTAATTCTTTAAAATATCTTATTCTAACTAATTTTAGCTTATTCTATAAATCTTTTTTTTAAATTATTTAGGTCCTAGTCTACTAAGATTATTAATTATAACTATCTAATTAAAGTTAAGCTTTAAAAGCTTCTTATTATTTCTATTAATTTATTATTTTTATTATTAGGCTTTCTTTTATTAGATTTAGATTCTAGGATTTAATTTATCTTACTCTAATTATTTTTATACTTTATAAATATAGATAATCTTATCTTTTAAAAAATACTTCTAATTTTAGAATAGCTCTATTCCAGCTCTATTTAAATATTAAAAATAGTAGAATCTTTATAAATAATTATTATTTTTTTAAAGCTTCTTTCTTAATATATTTATAATAAATTTAGTACTCAGAAATATTATCTTTTATAATAATAATTATATAGCTTTTTTTTTATAAAGATTTAGACTAGATTTATATTATTATTTTTTTAGATTTAGATACTCTATTTAATAGATTTATTTTTATATTATTTATTTAGATTAATTCTATAGACTAGACGGCTCTTACTCTTCTCTTATTTATTAATTCTAGATATAGCTTATCTTTCTAATTTAATTTTAGATTTAGTTCTAAGATTAATAGCCTCCAGATTACTTACTTATTCTAAATATTAAAATAGACTTATAGTTATAGCTATATTTTAATATTAGATTAAGATCTAGATATTAGTATTATATTATTATTAGATTTAGATCCTAAGGCTGCAGGGCCTAACTCTAAAGCCTGAGAGTTTAAGACTATTAAAGTCTTAGAGTTTAAAAAAATAACTAGTCCTAGACTTAAATAAATAAATATTTAATAATATTATTTCTAGAATATCTTTATTATTTTAATCTAGGTTAGTTTACTTTAAAAATATAAATAAGTCTTTATTTATATTATATATATATTATTATAATTAATATAATTAATATACTTATAGCTTTTATTTTTAGTCTATTTATATAAATAGTTCTAAGTCTAGTAACTCTCTATATAGTAGATATAAATAATTTAATTAAAATAAATATTTTTTATATAATTATATCTCTAATAATTATAGTATTATTTAATATAAGTAGATTAATTATAGATCTAAGTCTTTAAAACTATAATATTTTAGATAAGACTTAAATCTATTACTTTATTTACTATATTTAGATTTATAAATTTTATTATAATTAATATTTTCTTCTTACTAGTAGTAGCTTTAATAAGTTTATTAATATAATTAATTTTACTATCTTACTATCTAAAGTTATTATTAATTAACTAGTTAATAATAGTAGATATATTATCTAATAGATTTATAATTTTTATTAAGATATTATTAGCTATTATCTTTTAGATAAAAATCTATATTTTAACTACTCTATTAAGCTTAGCTACTTACTTCTAGTATTAATAAACTATCTTTATCTAAATAGTATTATTAAGTATTAAGTTTAGATTATCTTACTTAAGTTAATAAGTAGCTAAAAATAATATATTAGTTAGAGCTAGACTATTAGTAATCTTATTAATTTTCTAGAAAATTTAGTTAGTTTTTTTAAGAATTTTAAAATTCTTATACTTATAGTACTACTATATAGATTAGATATTTAATTAAATAATAATCTTTTAGTTTTAATTAAGTTCTAAGAATATAGTACCTCTAGAACTATTAGAATTATAAAATAATTAGTAGTAAGCTAGTAGTAATACCCCTCTAATAATTTTAGTATAGATTTAGATTTTTATAGAGATTATTTAAGAAATATTTTTAAGAATAATTATATTTTTTAGAAAAATATTAATACTAGTCTAGAGACTAGTAGTAATATTTATCTATCTTATATTTTAAAGATTTTTTAGAAAATTATTAATAGTATTCTAGATATTCTAAAAAAGTTTCTAAAGAAATTTAAGAATTTTATAATTAAATTACTACTTAATTACTTTAGTAAAGTATATTATATTATAGTAAATATTTATAAAATAATTATACTTAATAATAGAGTTTTTTTAGAATAAAATTAAAATTAGTTATTTCTTTAATAGTAGTATTATATTAACTAAAACTAATTAAAATTAGTATTAATCAGTTTAGTAGACTATTATAAGAAACTTACTTAATTTAAGTACTAATTAGGCGTGGTTTTATAGTATAATTTCAAAAATTTATTCTACGCGGAAGTTATTGTTTTTTTCTAATAATATTATTTATAAAAGTTATTTATTATTATAAATAGTTTTTAGTTATATATTTTATAATATATTTATATATTATCTAACTTTTTTAAATAAAAAACTATTAGATACTAGTTTCTATCTTTAAATTTTTAGCTTAAAATACTTAAAATTATATATTCTAATATATCTATATAAATCTGAATAGATAATTTTAGATTATAATACTATAATAATAATTCTAAAAAAAAAGTATTTTTAAGTTTTTAAAATATTTTAAATTTTTTTTTTTTAATAAAAAGTATAACTTTATATTTTTTTTTATTATTTTATTTAGAGAAGTTATAATCTTACTAAACTTATAAATAAATTAATAATAATAATTAATAAATCTAATAAATAATTAAATTTTTTTATATTTTATAGTACTAGCTAGTCTATTATTATTATAATTTATTTAATTTTTATTTTTATACTATTTATAATTACTATAAATCCTAGAAAATTAATATAATTTATATAAAAAATATATTTACTTATCTTTATATAAAATTTAAATTTTTATAATTATTTAAAGATAGTATATATATATATTTTATATTTTTTTTTATTTTTAGAAAATATAATAGTATTATTAAAGTATATTATATAAATAATATCTAGTATATTATTTAGTATATAATTAATATACTACTAGAAACTTACTAATATATTTATTAATCTAAATAGTATAACTTAATATTTATATATATTAAAATATATTTTAAATATTATTAGTAATTTATAATCTTTTTTAATCTATAACGTAAATCCCGGGCGGTAGGTGTGTCCCGGGCGGAAGGTAGTTTTTATACCCGCCTATTGCTATATAAACTTTTGATTTGAATAACTTTATTAATTCTTAATTAAATTCTTTGAACTAAAGATAATTAGAAATATAATAGCTTGTTCTTTTATAATCTTATATTCTATAATTTATATACTTTAGTAGAGCGCGGCTATATTTTTCTAAAGTTAAAAGAGTAGTAGAGCTTGATATCTCTCTACTAATTTAAACTTTATTATTTCTTAATAAAATAAGGTCTCTAGCTTCTATAAATAAAAGACTATCTATAGGAGCTATTAAATATCTAGAATAACTTTTTTTTATTATATTATCTACTATAAATTTACAGAGATCTATATTCTCCCGCGCTAATAATCTAGTATTATATATAGCTGTCTTATACCTCTTTATAAATTTATCCAGCGCCTGCTTAGAGGAGGTTAGTGAACTTTTAGAGTTTTTTTTTAAAAGCTTCTTAATTAATAAAACTTTCTATTATACTTAGCAGACTATATAAGATATATAAAGTTAAGAAAATAAAATTAAAGTAGTCTCTCTACTTAGAGGGGGTATAAGAATTAATAACTTTAACTATAATTTATCTAGTATTATAGCAGGTAGAAAAGGAAGTAATCTAGTTATCCTAAATCTACTTTAAATATTTTCTATTATAAAGATCTTCTTATAGACTTCTGGGTATATCTTTAAAAAATTATATTTATTAATATAATTAGATCTATAGTATATCTTATTCTTAATTATAGATCTATATATCTTTTTTAAAGAATTAAAGCAGCTAATATTAAGAAGTTATAAAAGATAAGATAAATAGAGAAGTATATAAATAAAAATAATATAATTATTCTTATATATAAGATTAAAAGCAGGAGTCAGGTAGCTTTTATAGCTATTTAAAATAAAAAGTATATATCTCTCTCTCTGCTGCTCTTGTATAGCTGGAATAAAGTATTTTTAAAGCTAGTAAAGCTTAATAATATCTATTATCTATTTATTATTACTAACTTTAATTCTTTATATAGGTAGAATAGATAGTTCTTTAAACTAATCTTTAATATAATATTTTTTTTTAAAAATAATTATTAATAGAATTAATTATCTGTTTAAATTAATATATTTAATAGTTATAATCTACTCCTGATTCCCTAGCTGTATAAGTTATGGCTTGCCTGGTATTTTTACTTAAGATATTATCTTTATTATTATAATTAGATCTATAGCAAAGCTAGTTTTATTAAAGTTATAGATATCTTTATCTAATATACTATATTTAACTTTAACTCTTTATATCTTATTAAAAAATAAGTAAATTATCTTAGGATCTTTATAGAGTACTCTTAAATAATTAATTTTTTAAGTAAATCTAATTTTAATTTTAGAGTATTTCTTAGTAAATTCTATTATCTAGTTCTTTTTAATTAGTCGGGATAGGATTAAGGATTTATCTAGAATAAGTTAGGCTATCTTATAAATACGCGAGAGCCTCAGGACTATTTTATAAATATTTAGTAATATTATCTAGCTTACTAAGATCTTTTCTTAATATAGGAATAGTCTATATTAATAATTATAAAGTTTTACTTAAGAATATTAGCTATTAAGTCTTTCTTGGAGTATATTTAGATAAATATTATAGGCACGTGCTGTAGGTATAATTTTTTAAAATTTTTTATTTTTAAGATCTTAAATTATATATTTAATCCGGCTCTCTTACTTAACTAAATTTTAATTTATTTAACGCGCTTTTCGTGGTATAATAATTATTAAAAGTTAAGATTAAGAAATATATTAGTGCGGGTGTAAAAACTACCTTCCGCCCGGGACGCACCCACCACCCGGGATTTACGTTAATTTATAATATATATTATATAAGTCTAGCTGTATATAGATTTTTATAATATTTAAATAGTTTAAGATTTTATTTAATAATAGTAATAAATATATATCTTTAATAGTAATAATATTTAATTTATAGTAATTTATATAAAATTTTAAGTTATTATTTTTTTTTAGTATAAATAATACTAGTAAATTATAAGAGCTTTTTAATAATTTAATCTAGTTTTTTTTAAGTACTTTTACTATATATTTATATAAAACTTATAATTTTCTTAAAAATAATAAATAGATTAATTTTAGTAAAGATCTTTTATTTAGTTCTAGCTTAATAATATAATTTTATTTCTAATATTATAAGAATAATCTTATTTTTTTTTTAAAAAAAATATTTATAAAATTATAATATTATTTTAGAATTATTAACTTTATAGTCTAGATCTTATTAATTTTAATTTAAAAATAGTTATTTTTAGACTAGACTCTTATTTAATATACTTATATTTTTATAATAATTTTTATAGTATATTCTTATATAGATATAATTATTTCTAAATTTATAAATTTTTTTTTATAATACTTCTATAATCTATTATATTAATTTATTAATAAATTAATAGTCTTTAGCTAGTTCTAATTTAAAATTATATTATACTTATTTATATTAATAGCTTTAAATCCTAAGTATTACTTATATAGTTTATTTTTTATATCTTTTATATATATTAATAGTATATAGTTTTTATAAAAGATTATACTATAATTATTTATTATATATATTTTTCTTAGTACTTCTTTATTATTTAAAAGTAAATTTTATTTAATCTAGTATTAGTCTATAAAACTTACTTTTATATTAGAATTTAGTAAAATCTATATTTTTTACAGCTATCTCTATTTTTCTTTAAAGATATTATAAATATAATTATCTTTTACTACTATAGTTTAAAAAAAAAGATCTAGTATTTTTATTATATAAAGTTTTAGATTTTTAAGTTTTTTAATTTATTTATAATCTTATTAAATTTTATATTATTTTTTTATAGATATACTTTATTATTTATTAATTAATACTATAATCTAATATATCTAGTTTTACTATAATTATAGTAGTCTAGATTATTTTTATATATTTTTATACTTTTTATCTCTTTTTAAATATTATATTAATATTTATAATTTTTATTATAGATTTATAATTCTTTATAACTATTTTTACTATTATATTCTTTTTTTTTAGGTAGGTCTTATATATTATTTATTAATATATATACTCTATAAATTAGGATTCTTCTAAAGTTTTTATAATTATAGTTTAACTTTAATATACTTTAGTACTCTAGAATTAATTTTTTAATTATTAATAAATAAGTTATATATATATTATTATTTTT
>JAMFNV010000026.1:0-27855 GCA_025768905.1 Aspergillus sp. MA 6041
CTCTTAGAATCCTAGATTTACCTAGTGATTTATTTCTTTAATATATAGCTAATTATCCTTAATAGTTTCTTTCTATACTCATCTTGATTTCTCAAGATATATTTTATATATCACCTTTATTGCAAGGTATTTTTTATCTTATATTAATAAATTCAGGTTATTATGATTCGAACATAACAATTTCTCAACCCAAATGAGATGCCTAACCACCTGGCTCTAACCTGTTTAATTTTTTATTTATCTCGCTATTCAGAGAGTATATGATTCGAACATATGAAAGTATTACCTTTAACTAGTCTCAAGCTAGCCGCCTTAAACCACTCAGCCAACTCTCTTTATTTTTAGAATTTTGATTCTTCAGTGACTCGAACACTGAACATATCCTTATCAAGAACACACTTTACCGATTAAGTTAAAGAACCTACAACCAGCAGTTTTATATTTTATCTATGTTTTTATATTTAAATTTATTTTTTCTTATTACTTTAGTTTAAAATAAATAATCGATTCATACAATCTATATTATCTTTAAGTATATATATATATATATATATATTTAGATACAAGAGTACTTAGACTTGAACTAAGAAATATAAGGTTGAAGCTTACAGTTTTACCTATTAAACTACACTCTTCGGAAAAGAGATGAATCGAACATCTACGTGTTAAACACAATATTTAGCAAATATCTTACCCTACCAATAGCAACTTTTCCTTAATTGGTTTAATTTTTTTTTACTAATTATTACGTTTACTAACGGGCTAGGCCGGACTTGAACCGGCATAAACTTCCTTGACAAAGAAGTGCTTTACCTATTAAACTACTAACCCATTTACGGCTAGTCGAATTCGAATCGACACATCTTAGGTGGTAGCTAAGTAGTCTACCATTAACTTATAGCCGTATTTTTAACACATATTGTTTACATTTATTAATGTGTGTTTTTTTTTATTATATTATGACTAGTCGAATTCGAATCGACACACTTCGTGTGGAAGACGAACAGTCTACCATTAACTTATAGTCATTAATAATATAAGACTTATAGGATTCGAACCTACATTATAATGATTAAAAGTCACATGTTTTACCTTTAAACTAAAGTCTCTTATATATTTATATATATTAAAAATAAATATTTTAAATATATGGTATATATTTAAAATTTAATAACCTCAGTAATATACTGATATATATAAAAATAATCATACAACATCTACAAAATGTCAGTATAAGATACCTGATTCATAACCAAGATGATGATGATCAGTTAAATGATAAGCTACTAAACGTCATAAACCTACTGCTAAAAATGCTGTTCCTATTATAACGTGTAAACCGTGGAAACCTGTTCCAAAATAGAAACATGAACCATAAACACTATCAGATATTGTGAATGATGATACTGAATATTCTACACCTTGGAAGAATGTAAATATTACTGCTAATACTATTGTTACTAATGTTCCGTATAAGGCTCCTTTTCTATTTCCCTGTATTAATGAATGGTGTGCATAAGTTATAGTTACACCTGATGATAATAAAATTATTGTATTTAATAATGGTAATTCAAAAGGATTTATACCTTGTATACCTAATGGAGGTCATTGTGCTCCTAATTCTACACTAGGTGATATAGCACTATGGAAATATGCTCAGAATATAGCTAAGAAGAAAAATACTTCAGATATAATAAATAAACCTACTCCTAAATTTAATCCTTTTTGTACAGCATTAGTATGATTACCTAAATATGTTCCTTCTGATATTACATCTCTAAATCATAGACCCATAACATACATTACATTAATAATAGCTACTGGTACTAAATATTGGAACCCTTCGAAACCATGCATAAAACAAACTGTTGCAGTTGTAAGTACAAATAATGAAATACTAGTAAATAGAGGTCAAGGTGATGGAGACACTAAATGAAAAGGATGATTTTGAAAATTTCTTTTTGATTGATGTATCATTTTTTTTTTTTTATTTTTTTTTTTAACAAGTTTTCAATAATTATTTTTGTTTTATAGTGATTATTATAGCTCCTACCATACCTAATAACAATATTACTGAACTTATTATCAATCATATTGAGTAGTTAGTATACATTAGATTACCTATACCTGTTATTTGTGTAAACTCAATTAATGAGTTATCTCAACCTTTACTACTTACATATCCTATTTCTTGATTTAAACTTACTATATTTGATTCATTACTTATTTCTATATTATACAATCCTGTTAATCTATTTGATAAAGATGATATTATTGTTTTATCTGTTAAATTACAAGGTAATACTTGTCCTATTATATAATAAAATAATAAAACTGTTAAAATAGCTAAAGGTATATCATTATTAGTTTCACTTAAAAGTTCAGATATTCTAATATTTATTAACATTAATATAAAAAGGAATAAAATTGAAATAGCACCTACATATACTAATATATAAGATAATCCTAAATAATTTATCCCAGCTAATATTAATATACCTGCTACATTTACAAATAAACCTATTAAAAATAATACAGATACTACAGGGTTTCTACTTATAATTGTAAATACTCCAAATAATATTGATATTATATATAATATATCTAAAAATTCTACTTTAAATCCATTAGTTATATAATCATTTATTAATAAAATATCTAATAATCCATTAGATACATTATCGTTATATATTAAATAATTATTCATTATAATTTAATTTAATTGCTCTTTCATTATTTCTATTATATCTAGAAAGTTATTAGGAAGAAAAGGAATCGAACCTTCGACGACTGATAGTCATTGAGTTTACAGCTCAACCCGTAAGACCAACATACGGACCCTTCCTTAATATTTTATCTTATACTGGATTTGAACCAGATTGAAAAAATTTTATATTTTTCTTTCAATTTACCTTTTTAAGATAATACATATATATATATTTATTTATTTATATATTTAATATAATAAACATATATTTTTTTATATACATATATGTATATTTAAATATTTATTGTTAATGTTAATTCATCCCGTGCAATTTCCATTACACGAACCATATTTCGACTTAACACCAATCAAAGTCATGCATACGAAAATTTAACTTATAAATTTATATAACTAATTAAATATATTAAAAATATAAGCAAATCAAACTTCTTGCACATACTTCTTTCAGCGCCTGACGAGTGGTTAGTACCCAACTGATTTTAAATTCACCGTGACGATGGTGATTCACGATTACTAGTAATTCCTTATTCATGTAGTCGAGTTACAGACTACAATCCATATTATATCCTTTTTTGGGGGATTAGCTCAATTTCACAAAATCGCATCCCTTTGTAAAGGCATATGTGGCACGTCTATAGCCCACAGTATTAAGGCCATGATGACTTGTCTTAATCCCTATTATCTAACCTATATATTGGCGATCCACTTTATATATATAAATAAAGTGAGGGTTTTCGTTAATTAAAGGACTTAACCAGATCTCACGACATTAACTAAAGACAGCCGTGCAGCGCTTGTATAATATTCAAACTGTGGTAAGGTTTTTCGCGGGTCATCGAATTAAATAACATACTTCACTACTGGTCTCAGAAACGGTCTAATGATTTCAGTTTATATGTTGCCATATTACTCTTGAGGTGGAATGCTTACACTTTCATTTATAGACTAAATTTATATCTAGTCTATGACATTCATCATTGTCTGCTTGGACTACTAGGGTATCTAATCCTTCTCGTTACCCAAGCCTTCGTCCCTCAACGTCAGTTTTTACATAGAAGGATGCCTTCGCCGTTACCAGTCTCTCTGAGATTATTCATATTAAATCACTACTCCAGAAATTCTTCCTCCTTTCATAAAACTCTAGTAAACAAGTACTCATTTAGAGTTTAATTTACCGTCTAGGTACCCTTTAAACCTAATAAAGATGATTAACACTAGTCTTCTACGTATTACCGCGACTGCTGGCACGTAGTTTGGTCAAGACTTATAAATAGAAAATTGTCATTATCATTATTCTATTTAGAATTTTATACGACTTAATCGTTATTGTATTATTATAATACACTTTCATTCTTCCAAGTTACTGGTTCAGCCTTTCGGCCATTGACCAATATTCCTCACTGCTGTACTAAAACGCATTGGGGTTTTTTCAGACCCAATGTGGTCGATCGACCTCTCAGTCACGACTACGGATTTAGCTAGTAAAGTCATTACCTTTACTACTACTCACCGTGATAATAATTAACATCTTAAAGCGGACTTTTATTTTCCTTTTTTTATAAGGGATTTTCCCCTTACTTTAAGGTAGCCAAATTATCTTTTACTCACCTGTACACCACTACTACTTAGTTTTTTAACTAATTAGTCGTTCGATTAGCATGTGTCAAGTACTTGGACAGCGTTCAATCAGAGCCATCATCAAACTCAAAAAATTTTTTTTTTTGGTATAGGTCTTAGGTATATAAATATACTTATACCTATACCTTTATTGTCAGATATTTTTATTTTTGATTAAATTAGTTTAGTTATTTACCCTATTATTTTTATTGTAAACTTATTAATTTATATCTAATTTTTATCTGTAGATTTTATCTACTTATCTATTTCGTATAAAGATATAATTAAGCCGGTTTCTGTTAAAAAAGATTTTTTTTATTATAATTCTAAATTAGTACTAAATATAGGGGTAGTGTTCGCAATTATTAATTAAATAATTTTTTAATTACATATTTAATTAATAATTATTAGTTTCTGTTAAATTCCTTATATTTTTATATTGCTTATTTTAGCTTATATACTTAATTAGTATTGGACTTTCCTTTTCAGAAAATTTCTATATCTTTTACATATTACGTGTATGCTAATTAAAGCCTATATACTTAATTAATATTGGACTTTATTTTTTATGTAATTTACATTATTAAATAAAAGTAAATAATTTACGTATTAATATATAATTAGTGTAAATCTAATCCATCTTTAATGTAAGAACAAGTTAAAACTACAAAAACTTGAGCTTGAATGAATGCAATAGCTAACTCTAATCCAGAGAAAGCTATAATAAATGCTAAAGGTATTAAACCTAAAAAGAAGAATAATATACCACTAGTCATTATATTATATGTAAATCCACTTAAAATAGATAAAAGCATGTGTCCTGATAAGATATTTGCTGCTAATCTTAATCCTAAAGAAACATTTCTAGATAAATATGAAATAAATTCTATTAAAACTAATAAAGGTAATAAAGGTAAAGGACAACCTGCAGGTACAAATAATGAAAAGAATTTTAATCCATGTTTTTGTAACCCTAAGAATGTTGCACCTAAAACTATTGTAAAACTCATTGAGAATGTTAATACAAAATGTGATGTTGATGCAAAACTATATGGTACTAAACCTATTAAATTATTTACTAATATAAATATAAATAATGCATATATAAAAGGGAAATATAATTGCCCTTTTGTAGGGTTTAGTTGATTTATAACTATACTATGTACTGTAGCATATATAGCTTCTTGACTTATTGATCAACTGTTTGGTATTATTTTATTATTATTTGTAGCTAATAAATGATAAGCTAATGTTAAAAATAAACCTATTGATAGGTATAATCCTATATTTGTTAAAGATAAATGTATATTACCTAAAACATTTGCATTTATAGAGAATAAATCTCTTATTTCAAATTGGTCTAACGGACTTAATACAAAATGAAACATTTGTCTTTTCTATTAATAAATTTAAATTGTTAATTTATATATAAGTTTATATTTATAAATTATTTATATTGATGCTTAATTTTAATATACGTATATATTTAGAATCCTACAATACTAGATTTTTTAAGTTTTGCTTATTTTTAGTTATTGTGGTAATTATAATTTATTAATATATATACGAGATATAAAAATACGTACAAATCTTGGTAATATATATTTACTAAATGCATATATTAACACTGTTAATGCTAAAAATGCAAATACTACTTGATTTACAAAAAAAAATGGTACTAATTGTGGCATATTTTATATTAAATTTATAGTTTAGTTATAAGCTATCTTAGCTATTTATTTTTACTATTTTACCTATTATGGATGAAGTTATATATATTGTATAACTTAGCCCTTAAGATGAATTGAACATCTATCAAAATATTAACAGTATTCCGCTCTACCATTGAGCTATAAAGGCTTATAATTTACAATATTATTCTTATCTAAGACTCGAACTTAGATCAAAATATTAGAAGTATTTTGCTCTACCATTGAGCTAATAAGAATATAACCCTACCACCCTCTCCTACTAGTTTAAATAATTTATTTGATATTTATTTCCTTTACTCTTATTAAATTGCTTTTAAAAATTTTTTATTTTTATTATACTATGTTTAATTAATATTAATATTTTTTAATTAATATTATAAATTAGAGAAGAAACTGAATAATGTAGTCCATCTAAAATTGGAGCAGGATAAATACCAAATAATACAGTTAATATAACAAAAACTAATAACATTATAAATTCTCTTCTAGTCACATCTCCTATATTTTCTATAAAATATATAGAATAAGAACCTCCAAATATTATTCTGTTATACATAAATATAGTATAAGCAGCAGCGAAAACTATAGAAGTACTAGCTAAAACACCTAAAATAGGCATTCTTTCAAATACTCCGTATATTGACATGAATTCACCTATGAAATTAAAAGTTAATGGAGTTCCACTATTACCTAAAGCTAATATGAAAAATAATATAGAAAAAATAGGCATCATTTGAGCCATTCCTCTATAATATGTTATTAATCTAGTTGATGATCTATCGTATAAAACACCTCCAGCACATATAAATAAACCTGATGAAACAAAACCGTGAGCTAAACCTAAAACAATTGATCCTTCAATACCTTGTATTGTATTACTAAATGCACCTATTAAATATACAGCTGCATGAGATACAGATGAATAAGCAATAAGTTCTTTAATATCTATTGTTCTTAATGTACTAAAACTAGCATATAATATAGTTATTACACCTATTACATATATAATATAAGTATAATTTAAAGAAGCTTTAGGTAATAAAGGTAACATTAATCTAAATATACCATATAAACTTAATTTTAAAACTATACCAGCTAAAATTATACTACCTGATAAAGGTGATTCAACGTGAGCTTTTAATAATCAAGTATTTAAAAAAATTACTGGAGTTTTTACAGCAAAAGCTATAAATATTCCATAAAATAAAAATAATTGAGTTATATAATTGAAGTTTGCTTTACTTAATGCATCAAAATCTGATGTTCCCATTATAGATGTCATAACAATTATTGATAATAACATAAATAATGATCCGAATAATGTATATAAAAATAAATAAAAACTAGCTCTTACTTTATTACTTGATCCGAATAATCCTATTAATAAAAATAATGGTGGTAATATACTTTCAAAAAAAATATAAAATAATAATACATCTAATACTAAAAATACTGCTAATAATAATGTTTCTAATAATAACATTATTACTATAAATGATAATACATTTTTAGATTGTATAGAGTTTCAATTTGATAATATTGCTATAGGCATTATTATTGTTGTCAATAATATAAAATAAATAGATAAACCATCTACACCTAAATATATATCAAAATAATTAATTTCATAATGTTCTTCAATAAATTGATATTGTTTACTACTAAAATCAAATAATATAAACATTACTAACGAAATTATTAAATTAATTATTGTAGTTACTAATGCTATTGATTTAATTTTTATATTATTTATTATGGATAAACCATAATTAGCTTCTATTGTTACTAATCCTATACCTACTAAAGGTGTTAATAATAATAATAATGACATATATATTGTATATATATATATAATTTAAATAATTTACTTACTATTTATAAAATGTATATTACATTATCTAAGGTAATATTTTTTTTATATTTTTTACTTATTGTACGCCAATTAAGTTAGATATAGTTAATAAGAATAATTAATTTAATTTATTCTTATAAAAAATTTTTTTTTTTAATTTATGTATACCTATACCTATATTATATGCTATTTATATATATATATATATATATATAATAGAATATATAACTATAATAATGAAATATTAGTAGGGATTATTCCTAAACCATATACGATACAAGGTATTAATACAACATAAGCTATTATTATAGGTAATAATACAGTTCAACAAACAGACATTAATTGATCAAAACGTATTCTAGGGAAAGAAGCTCTAACTCAAATAAATACAAATATTAAAAAAGCTGTTTTTAATGCTAAATTTATAGGAGAAGAAGAAATATGTACAAATATATCAAATAAAATAGTATTATTAACATTAATAAATAAACTTAAAATATTAATAAATATATCTAAAGGTATAATACTTAAATAACCACCTAAAAATAAAATACTATTTAAAACACAAATTAATACTATACTAGCATATTCAGCTAAGAAAAAAAACACAAAAATACTAGCAGAATGTTCTGTCATGAAACCACTTACAAGTTCTGATTCTGCTTCAGCTAAATCAAAAGGAGCTCTATTAGTTTCTGCTATAGAACCTATAAAGAATACTAAAAATAAAGGTAATAAAGGAAATAATAAATTTACTACTCTTTGTGATTCTATTATAGTAATTACATTTAAACTACCTGTTAATAATATTACTAATAAAATAACAGAGCTTAATATTAATTCATAACTAATTAATTGAGCTGTACTTCTTAATGAACCTAAAAATGCATATTTGGAATTTGCTGATCAACCTGCTAATAATATACCATATGTAGCTAAAGAACTAACAGCTAACATATATAATATACCTAAATTATAATCTGATATATATAAACCTGAACCAAAAGGAATTACAAGATAACCTAATAATGCAAAAATTAAAGTTATTATAGGACCCAAGAAAAACAATACTACATTTGCTTGAGTTGGTGCTATATATTCCTTTAATAATAATTTTAAAGCATCGGCAAATGCTTGTAATAAACCATAATAACCTACAGCATTAGGACCTAATCTTCTTTGCATACTTGCCATAGTTTTTCTTTCTGCTACTGTTACAAAAGCAACTGATAATAAAGTAGGTACTATCACTAATAGACCTTCTAATATTGAAATTAAAGATATCATTTTTTTTTTTTTTAATAAAAATACTAATTTATTTATAATATACTTTTTGTTATTTATTTTATATTTTTGTTGTAATTTTTTTTTATGTTATTATTTTATTAGATATATAATATAAAATAATTTTATTTTATTATATATTTTATTATTACATTCAAATATATAGTTTTTTCTATATATTTTGAAATCAGCAATTTAACTATAAAGTATAATATAAATATAATTTATATACTTTTATTTTAAAAGTTCACATATTATGACTTACTATTCTACGTTTTATATAATAATAATGATATAAGATAATATTATAGAAATTTGGAGAAATCGAATCCCTTTATTTTAATTTGTAATCAAAATGTAGAACCATCTACTCAAGTTCCTTATATATATATTATATAAATATATATTTTAACTTATGTATATATATATATATATTTTTTTATAATGATAATAAAACAAAATATTATTTAATTAAAATTATTTTTTTGATTTTAATGTTAATTCTACTAAACTATTTTCAATTAAACTAATAACAGGAACTATTATTAAGAAATATGAGAAATATAGAACAGTAGATATTTGTCCTAATTCAATGAATGGTGTTTCAACGTGTTTAGCACCTATTTGCATTAATATTAAAAAATTAGCAACAAAAATATAAAATGCTACTTTACTTAATGGTCTGAATTGTACTCCTCTTAATTTAGATAAATCAGTTATAGGCATAACCATTAATGCTAATATAGCAGCAAACATAGCTATAACACCTAATAATTTATTAGGTATAGATCTTAAAATAGCATAGAATGGTAATAAATATCATTCTGGTACTATAGCAGGTGGAGTTTGCATAGGATTAGCCACAACATAATTTTCACTATCACCTAATGCATTAGGCATAAAGAATACAAATATTGATAATACTATAAAGAATATAAATATAGTTATTAAATCTTTAAATATAAAGTAAGGAGCAAAAGGTAATCTATCATAATTTGCTGAAATACCTAAAGGATTTCCAGATCCAACTGTATCGTGCATAGCTATTAAATGCATTAAAGCTAATGCTGCTAATACAAATGGTAATAAAAAATGTAAAGCAAAAAATCTATTTAATGTTGCATTATTAACTGAAAAACCTCCTCATATGAATTCAACAATATCTTGACCTATTCAAGGTATAGCACTCATAAGGTTAGTAATAACTGTAGCACCTCATAAACTCATTTGACCATAAGGTAATACATAACCTAAAAAAGCTGTAGCCATCATAACTATTAATATAACAGTTCCTATAGCTCATGTTAATGTTCTTGGTGATTTATAAGATCCGTAATATAAACCTCTACCTATGTGTAAATAAACTAAAAAAAAGAAAGCAGATGCTGTATTAGCGTGTAAATAACGTATTAATCAACCATTATTTACATCTCTCATTATATGTTCTACTGAATTAAATGCTTCTGCTACACTAGGTGTATAATGCATGGCTAATGTAACACCTGTTATTATTTGTATACCTAAACATAAAGCTAATAATGATCCAAAATTTCATAAATAACTTAAATTAGCTGGTTGTGGTGAATCTATTATATACGAATTAACTATTTTTAATAAAGGATGACTTTTTAAAATTCTCACTTTGTTATTATTGTTTATTTTTTTTTTACTTCACTTAATTATTTTTTTTTTATTAATTTATTATTTTTTTTTATTAATTTAAATAATTATATTTTAATTTTATATATTAATAATAATTTAATATTAATATATTAATAAATATTAAAAGATTCTATTTTATTATATTAAATAGAATGTTATTACTAATTTATTTTTTTTTTATATTTTTTATATAGTAAATATTTAATTATATTATATTTAATAATATTCTATTTACTTAAAAAGTATTAAATATATTAATTTACCCTCCTTAACCCTCGGGTTTTACACCCTAACTTTCCTTTATAAATATATAGGAGCTCGGGGAAATCGAATCCCTTTATTTTAATTTGCAATCAAAACGCAGAACCATCTACTCAAGCTCCTTATAATATATATACATATTAATACATATAATATTATATTATTATAAATTTTAAAATAAACATATAGTATTTTAATCTAAGAATATATCTTCAAATAATCCTCTATGTGTAGAATCATCTGAACCAGATGCTAAACCTATATCTTCTTCTGATTCTGTTTCATTATCTGAATGCCCTAAATCTGGACAACTATCCGAAGTTTCTCTATCTGAATCTGATTCTGTATCTAAATCAGAATCTGAATCTAACTCTGAACCTAATTCTGCTCTTGCATCTGAATCTAACTCTGAATCATATTCAGATTCTGCTTCTGAATTTGACTCTTCTAGTTCTGAATTTGATTTTTGTTCTGATCCTGAATTTGATTTTTGTTCTGATCCTGATTCTGATTCAGATTCTGAATTATCTTGATTTAATTTACGTTTTGTATTAGAAGAATCCTGATTATTATCATCTTCTAATTTACGTTTAATATAACAATAATTATTATATAATATATTACAATAAATTTTTTTTATTAGTAAACTTGTATAATTAACAAATATATATAAATATTTCTTTATTGTAATATTATAAAAAATTACAAAAGCCCCAAGATATTAATAAAATGTATTAATTCATTAGGTGAAGCCATAAATAAAAGAATAAATAAAGTTAATACAGAAATAGTAATAGATAAAGAATTAGATAAAGAAAATTTAGAAAAATAGATTTTATCTACTACTTTATCATTTTGTAAAACTAAAGCTGGTAATTTAAGACTATTTAATTTACTAAAATATGAATAAGAATGATTATCAAAGAACATTGTTTTTACAATAAATAAGTAATAAACAGCACTAATAACACTAGTTAATACAGCTATTAAAGTTAAAAAAATGAATCCATCTTGTAAAGCAGCAGAGAATACCATAAGTTTAGCAAAAAATCCTAATAAAGGTGGTATTCCAGCAAATGAAAATAAAGTAATAGATAAACTTAAAGCTAAAAAACTATTAATAAAGAAAAAACCTTTAAGTTGACTTATTAATTGTATAGGTGAATTATTTTTATCTATTAAATTATTATGATTTATATTATTATCTGTATAAGCATATAAACTATAACCTATAGCTACTAATAAAACAAAAGCATTTAAATTAGATAAACTATATTGTATTAAATAAAATATAAAAGATTGAATAGATTCTATACTATTTATAGCTAAAGCTAATAACATAAAACCTAAGTGAGATATAGTACTATAAGCAAATAATCTTTTTATTCTAAATTGAGTTAAACCTAATATAGTTCCTATAATTAATGATAATAAAGAACTAATTAATAAACTTATAGTTCAAGGATATTGAGTAGTAATATTTATACTAATAGTATTATGTACTAAATGTAATAATAATGTTAATATAGATATTTTTGCTATAATAGCAACAAAAGTTGTAACGATAGTAGGTATACTATCATAAACATCAGGTGATCAAAAATGAAATGGTGCAGCTGATATTTTAAATAAAAATCCTACAGATATTAATAATAAACAATAAGGTATATATGTAATTATTTCCTGATTATTGTCTATACCTGCTAAATTTATTATAGTAAATAAACTATCTAAATTTGTAACACCTAAATTAGAATATATTAAACCTATACCTAATAAAATAAAACAAGAAGATAAACCACCTAATAAAAAATAAGTTAAACTAGCTGAAGTTGATGATTCAGAATTTCTGTATATAGCACATAATAAGTATAATCCATAACTTTGTAATTCTATTGATAAAAAAATAGAAACTAAATCGCTACTTGAAATTAATAATACACTACCTGTTATTATAAAAAATAACATTAATGTATATTCTAATATTAAATATTGTTCTCCTTTTTTTAAAATAATATTAGATACTGTTATATTTTTACTAAATTGTAATTTAGTAAATAATAATTTCTGTAAACTAGAATATTTACTAGTTATAAGTTTTCTTGGATAAAATCCTGTCATACTTAATATAAAAATACTAATTATAAATATTAATATATGAAATGTTTGTGTTATAGAAGATATATAAAATAATCCCCCAAATAGCCCAAATCCATTGTCTAAATATGTTATAAATAAATTATTATAAGATAAATAAATACAATAAAATAATACTATTATACCAATTCTACTATATAGTATTGCAGTATCACGTCTAAAAGACAAAGCATTAGACAACAATAAACTAAATATTGAAGATAAAAGCATATCTAATGTTAATATAAATTTAAATAGATAAATTAATACTATTAAGTCAATATATTAGCACATTTTATTATGTACATATATATTTAAAATCCTTAATATATAATTACCACCACCCACCCATTTCTAGGATTATATATCCTATTACTTTAATATTATATACTTTATATTCAGTAATAAATTTTTATACTATTTATTTTTAATAATTATTATTAAGATTTATTATTAATATTATTGTTTAATAAAACAAATAATGTAAAAATAACTAAAATAAATAAATTATTATCATTATAAGAAAAATATAATAAAGAAATATAAAAAATTAATCCTATTAAAATATATAAAGCATAAGTAGTTACAACACTAGTACTTAATTTACCTATACTATTACTTAAACTTAATAATCCTTTTTCTAAACCGTAAGGTCCTATTAATTCAACAGAACCTTTATCTAAACTTTTAGATGTTTGACCACCTAATGCTAAAACACCTTCTACTATATATTTATTATATAACAATTCTATATAAAATCTTTGATTAAAGAAACTAAAAATATTATAACCTAATCTAGTAAATTTAAAATTAATAAGTAATTTTGGTAAAAATTCAGATAATATAACAGAAATAATACTTAAAGAAACAGTAAAGAAGAAAGGTAATAATTTAAAGAATGTAGGTACAGCAAATTCTGTATCTAACATAATTTCATGACTAGGATGAATAAATAAACTATTATCTGTGAAAAAACCAGTACCTAAACCTATAAAGATATCTTTAGTTAAATATCCAAAGAAAATAGAAAAGATAGCTAAAATAATTAAAGGTGTAGTTAAAAATAAATCACCTTCATGTGCATGTTTATAATTTACTAAAGGACCATTAGGGTTAGCTAAGAAAGTTAAATATAAAACCTTAGCAGAGTAAAGTGTAGTAAACATAGCACCAATAGTAGCTACAAAATAAACAATAGTACTAGATAAATAATATTGTCCATAAGCTGATTCAAGTATAAAATCTTTAGAATAGAATCCTGTCATAAAAGGAACAGCTACTAAACTTAAAGAAGCTATTAACATAACTGAGTAAGTTAAAGGTAAGAATTCTCTTAAACCACCATATTTTCTAAAATCTTGATTATCAGCTACTGAGTGTATAACTGAACCAGCACCTAAGAATAATAATGCTTTATAAAAAGCATGATTAACTAAATGGAATAAAGCTAAGTTATAACTAGATAAACCTACAGCTATAACCATCATACCTAATTGACTCATAGTAGAATAAGCAATAACTTTTTTAATATCTTGTTGGAATAAACCTATTAAAGAACTAAATACAGTAGTTATAGCACCTAATCATAAACAAAGAACTAAAACAGTAGAACTATATTCTATTAAAGGAGATGATCTCATTAATAAATAAACTCCAGCTGTAACCATAGTAGCTGCATGAATTAAAGCAGAAACAGGTGTAGGTCCTTCCATAGCTTGAGGTAATCATATATGTAAACCTACTTGTGAACTTTTAGCTGTAGCACCTATTAATAAACAAATTCCTATTATAGTAATAATATTTTCATTATAGTAAGGAGCTAATGCAAATACTGTACTATAATCAATATTACCAAATGATCATAAAATAGCAAACATACCTACAGTTAATAAAGTATCACCTACTCTATTAGTTAATAAAGCTGATAAAGAACTTTGATTTGCTGCTATTCTTGTAAATCAAAAATTTACTAATAAATATGAACAAATACCAACACCTTCTCAACCTACAAACATAATTAAATAATTATTTCCTGTTACAAGTATTATCATCATAAAAGTAAATAAACTTAAATAACTAAAAAATCTTTGGTTGTGTGGGTCATGACTCATATAACTTATAGAATATATATGTACTAAACTAGATACTATTAATACTGGTAATAACATTGATACTGTTAAAGAATCAAATCTAAAATTTCATAATACATATAATGATTCTACATCTATTCATCTTGCTATATTTATTGTTACAGGTATATTATTAAAACCTACTTCAAAAAAAGCTAATATAGCTAATATTGTTGTAGTTACAACTGAAACACATGTTATTATATGCGCACCTGTTACTCCTACTTTTCTTCCAAAAAACCCTGAAATTATTGAACCTAATAAAGGTAAAATTATTAATGTTAAATACATTATTTATATTGTATTGATATACTTCCTCTTAATCTATAGTATGCTACTAAAATTCCTAAACCTATTGCAGATTCAGCTCCAGCTATTGTTATTATATATATTGCAAATGTTTGTCCTAAAATATCATCAAAACTAAGTGAACTTATTAATATTAAAAATGTTATTGATAATAACATAATTTCTATTGAAATTAACATTAATATTATATTTTTTCTATTTAAAACAAAACCTAATATTCCAATTAAAAATAAAAATATTGAAAAATTCATAAAACTTTTTTACTTTTTTTTTTGATTTATCTATACTATATATATAAGACATGTATAAGAGTTGAACTTATATTCTTGTGGCCGTACTACAATATTCTACCATTAAATTAACATGCCTATAAATATATAATATTTTTTATACATATTATATACTTATATATTTTAATTTTATATGTTAATATTTATATTAACATTTTCTAAAAATATTTATACTATTTTTAATTATTAATTTTTTTTTTTATTCACATATAGATATGATATATCATACCTTTATTGGTTGCTATTTTCATTTTTAATTTTTTTTAGTTTTTTTTTTATCTATTTAATAGCATTTTTAATCTATTCACATTTTTTAATTTAAATTTTTAATTATTATTAATAATAATTAAATAAAATAATTAATTTTAATTAACCTTCCATTTGATCTCTTAATCATAATAAGAAATCTTTAATAGATACTGATTGAATAGCTATAGGCATAGAACTATGTAATATACCACAAATTTCTGAACATTGTCCAAAAAATGTTCCAGGACGATTTACATAAACAGAAGCTTGATTTAATCTTCCTGGGTAAGCATCAGCTTTTATACCTAAAGATGGACAAGCATAAGAATGTATAACATCTGCAGCAGAAATAACAAATCTTGTGTGAGTTAATTCAGGTATAATAACTCTATTATCTACTTCTAACATTCTAAATTGACCTTCTTCTAAATCATTTTCAGGTACTATATAAGAATCAAATTCTATAAATTCATCATCTTCATTAGTAAAATCTGGATATTGATAACTTCAATATCATTGATGTCCTTCAGCATAAACAACTAAAGATGGATCCATTACTTCATCCATTAAATATAATAATTTAAAAGATGGAAATGCTATTAATATTAAAATAAATGCTGGTGTAATTGTTCAAATTAACTCTATTAAAGTTCCATGATTCATATATTTGTGTGCTATTGGTGATTTTGTAGCTATGAAATTTCTTACAATTATTATCATTATTCATGAAACTGTAAATAAAATTATAGCTAAATAAAACATAATATTATTATGTAATTCTTCTATTCCTTCCATTTGAGGTGATGCACTATCCTGAAAAAATATTCCTCAAGGAGTAGGAGCATCCATTAGTATATGTCCTTTTAATATATCTAAAAACATTTATATTTTTATTTATTTATTCATTGATTTGTTTCTCTTGTTTAAATAATTTACTTTATTAAACTATTTATTTCATAAATTATAATTTATATTATATTTTAACCTTTCTTATTATTTTATTATTATTTATTATATATTAATGAATAACCACTTCAAGATTTGTAATTAAAATTATATACTTGTCTACTTTCAATTTTTAATGCATTTTTTCCTAATTCAAATGCAAATCCTAATGTTAATACTAAAAAAAATACTAACATTATTACTAAACCATATATACCATTTGTATATGCACTTACTACATATGGATAGACTAATAGTATTTCTAAATCAAATAATAAAAATAATAAGGCAAATATAAAAAAAGATATGCTAAACTGTGTTCTATTCTGTCCTAAAAAAGAATGAAAACCACATTCAAAAGCACTATCTTTTTCTTGATAAGGATTATGTGGTGAAAAAATTAAATTAACAGCCAGTAATATTATTGCTAATACTGGTATTAAAAAAAAAATAAATGTTGTCGTTGTCATGTTAAATTTTTTATTTATATTTATATTTATATATATATATATTTATATATATATATATATTAGATTATCTAATTACTTTATTAACTATTATTTATTTATTACGTAAAAAAGTCATTTTATATAATTTAACTTATATTTTATATAACTTTTAGATACATATTTATTTTAGTTTATTCTAATATTTTTAATTATTTTACTATATTTTTCAATAAGAAAGCAATTTTAACATTTTATTTATTATATTTTGCTATTAAGCTACATATAATAATAAAAAAGCCATCATTAAAGCAAATAATCCTGTTGCTTCAGCAAAGGCAAATCCTAAAATGGCATATGAAAATAATTGCCCTCTTAATGAAGGGTTTCTAGCCACCCCTAATATTAAAGCTCCGAATACAACACCTATACCTATTCCTGCTCCGATTAAACCTGTTGTAGCCATACCTGTACCAATTATTCTAGCTGATTGTAACATTTAAAAATTTTATTATTTATTGTGATTAAAACCTGTTAGTACCTATATAGGCACTTACAGTTTTTGTATGTATATACTTAGATAAAATCTTAAGTTTTTAAGGATATTTATTAGAAAATTAAGTAAAATCCTAACTTGATATATTCAAATAATTATCATAAAATATATGATGTTTATATATATTATTACTTATAACTATAACTATATTATCTATATCTAGGTCTAGGTCTATGACTATCAATTCTATATGTTTCAGGGTCTTCGTCTGAACCCATTTCTGAACCTGATTTTCAATCTAAATATAAATTTAAATCTAAAGTTGATTCTGAATATCTTTCATCTATACGCATGTTATTTACATACTCTGCTGCTATAATACACCCTTTTTGATTTAAAGGTAGTAAATATGTTGTATTTATTTTATCCTTTAAATCACCTGGTTTTGCTTCTTGTTCTATTAAGGGTATTACATTCAGCGTATCTTGACATGCCATTGATAGATGGTATTTATATGAAATCACTCTACCTAATTTTCTATATACACTATCATAAAATGCTAGTGTATCTAGTGTATTAATAGGTTTTTCTAGATTAATCATATCATATACAAAATTATAAAGACGTATAGTAAAAGAATTATAATTATAAAGTTTATTTCCTATATCATACCCAAATAATTCTATTACTAAATCCTTATCAACAGTAAGACCTTTACCTCCGTATTTACACACATCTTTAATAAATTCAAAATTGTTTCATTCTTTTACCATTTGTTCAACTGATAATTCTAGTGCTAATTGATCAGCTGATAATTGTACTATTTCTTGATTTTTTATTATTAAATCAAAACCTAATTCCGTTAAACTTATAATTTGTTCCATTTTTTTTTTTATTTATATTTATTAAGATTAAAACCTTTTAATTTAGCTATATAATTATAAGCAGTTATTTACTATTTTACTTTTTTATATTGTTATTTGAACCTTTTAGATATCTATATAATTATAGGCAGTTATTTACTATTTTTATTATTATTAATAATAATATTGATGATAAATCTCATCTATTTATAAAAATTTATTTATTTTGATCTTTTTAAATCAAATATAAATAAATTATATTTATATTTATTCTAATTTTTACTCTTTTGAGTAAATTATTACTTATAGATTTAATCATTATAATAACAATTTCATATATAAATTTATTTAAATATTTACGATTTGGATTAATCTGATAAAATTTAATACTTTTTAATTTAACGGAATTATATTATATATATATATATATGTTTATTACACTAATATAATTATATAATAATAAACAATCGTAAATTTTATTTACGATTGTAAAGGTAAACTAGCAAAAGCATGTGGTTTAGGTGGACTAGTTAAACATCATTCTAATGAACTATTATTTCTAGTGAATAATACTTGGAATGTATCACTAAATAATTGAGGTGTTAATCAAGGATATCTTGAAACTGCTTTACCCTCTGTTAATTGTTTGTATATAATAGTTAAAAAGTATCATGTAGCTACTACACTAATAATTGAACCTATACTACTTAGTAAGTTTCAACCATAGAAAGCATCAGGGTAATCACTTATTCTTCTAGGCATTCCTTGTAAACCTAAGAAATGTTGTGGGAAGAAAGTAAGATTAACACCTACAAACAAGATTCAGAAGTGAACTTTAGCAGCAAAATGATCATAAGATAAACCTAATAATTTAGGTATTCAGAAATATCAACCACTAAATAAAGCAAATACAGCACCCATAGATAATACATAATGGAAATGAGCAACTACATAGTAAGTATCGTGGAAAGCAACATCTAAAGAAGCATTAGCTAAAACAACACCACTTAAACCACCAATAGTGAATAAAACAACAAAACCTAATGCAAATAACATAGGAGCTGTTAAATGTAATGAACCACCGTAACATGTAGCTAATCAACTAAATATTTTAATACCTGTTGGTACAGCTATAATTAAAGTAGCAGCTGTGAAATATGCTCTTGTATCTACATCTAAACCAACTGTATACATGTGATGACTTCATACTAAGAAACCTAAAACACCTATAGACATCATAGCATAAACCATACCTAAATAACCGAATACGTTTTTACCTGATGCAGCTGCAATAACTGTACTTATTATTCCGAATCCTGGTATAATTAAAATATAAACTTCAGGGTGTCCGAAAAATCAAAAAAGATGTTGGAATAAAATAGGATCTCCTCCACCTGCTACTTCAAAGAATGATGTATTAAAATTTCTATCAGTTAAAACCATAGTTATACCTCCTGCTAATACTGGTAATGATAATAATAATAACACTGCTGTTATTATTACTGCTCAACCAAATAAAGCTAATTTATGTAAACGTATTCCAGGACTTCTCATATTTAAAATAGTTGTAATAAAATTCATAGCACCTAACATACTACTTATACCACTTAAGTGTAAACCAAATATAGCTAAATCTACACTTGGTCCACTGTGTGATTGTATTCCTGATAAAGGAGGATATAAAGTTCAACCTGTACCAGCTCCATTTTCTATTGTTGCAGAAAATACAAATAATAATAAACTAGGTACTAATAATCAAAAACTTATATTATTTAATCTGGGAAATCTTGTAATATTTATGATTATTATTATTATTATTAATATTTATTATCTCTTAAATATTTTAAGATATAATTAAGCTAATTATTTTTATTTTTCGTTAATAAAATTAGCACTAAATAATTTCTTACTTAGATGGACTATGTCTTCATCCATTATATAATAATGGAGCTTCGCATGTAGTCTCTGAGGATCCTACTTGTAATTTTTATTACTTTGGTTTCCTGCATATTCTTCCCATGTATACATAAGTATTACGACTAATTCAGTTGATAATACAATTTTTGTAATATATAAACTTCAATTAGGTGTCTATGTATCTGTTAACTGGAAAATTAATTCCATTTTCGAGAAATTCCATGCATATAGCGAAGTAATAATTAAAAAGTTTACACTTTTAACGGCATTTACCCTTTTTTTTTTGGGATTATATTATATATAATTTCCTATAACTCTATTCTTTATTAAGAAATTATACTAATTATAACTATTTAATTAAAAACATTCCTCCACAGGATATACCACAGTGGGTTAAGCAGATAATTTATTCAAATATTATTAATTATAATAAGTTTATTTTTTATTTATATTAATTTTGATTATATATTTTTCTGTATAATGTTTATTTTCAAATATCAATATATTTCAAATAAATCTACTAAATATGTTTTATAGTTACTATCTATATAAAATATATTACTACTTTTATAGTTTTTAGTAAATTATTATATATAATATTCCCAAGGAGAACCTTTTTCTTTTGCCATATCTGGCCCTCCTACTAATAATGGTAATAAAAAATTTCCAAAACCTCCTATTAAAGCTGGCATAACCATAAAGAAAATCATCATTATAGCATGAGCTGTTATTATACTATTATATAATTGGCTATCTGCTATATATTGAACACCTGGTGCTGATAATTCTAATCTTATAAGCACAGAAAAAGCTGTACCTAATAAACCTGAAAATAATGCAAACATTAAATATAATGTTCCAATATCTTTAGCATTAGATGATAAGTATCATCTTTCTTGTCATTCTGTTGGTTGTTTAAATGTTAAAAATGATGTAGTATTTTCTTTAATAGACATTGTTGAAAATTTTCTACTTGTACCATATTTATAATTGAGATCTAAAATCCAAAATCATATACGTTTGTATACCCTTAATAACATTAATATAGTAACTATATTAATGTTATACACGGTTTCTATATTTATATTTATACTTATATTTTTATTTTTATATTATCGTTTTATTTTATATATACCTTAAATTTTTCCTTTTTTGTTTTTATATTATCTATTAGTTAATAAAAACGACTAAAACTTTAACTAATACTGGATGGATACCTAGAATTGAACTAGGATATGCTATGCCACATACAGCTGTTCTACCTTTGAACTATACCCACCTATAGATTATTATTTAATTTTTTAATCTATATTCTTATTTAGAATTAACACTATAAGCTATAGTTACTATTTACGATTTATTTTATTTCAAATTAATTTATTATATATAAATATTATTAACTGTTTATATTAGAAAGAAATAATTCAATTATATACACAAATATATATTTCATATATATATATATATATAAGTAAACAATAATCACCTCCAAAAAATAGCTAAATTAAAAATGAAATAGCCGGGAGAGAAACTCGAATTCTCATTCTTAATTCATGAAATTATTGTTCTACCTATTGAACTATCCTGGCTAATATATTATGTTGGGGCGACTCGAACACCCAATAATAAATACCAAAAATTTATGACTTACCGATTAGTCGACAACATATAAAAAATATGGGTAACAAGACTTGAACTTGTAAAGTTAGACTATCCCGGCCTAAGCGGAACCTGGTTACCTTATTTCAGCATACCCATAAAATAATGCTCGAGATAAGACTTGAACTTACAACCTAATCAACTTCACTGACCCGCTCTACCAATTGAGCTTCTCAAGCTAATATGGAGTTATCAGGAATCGATCCTGAAATAACGATATGCAAAATCGCCGTTTTACCAGTTAAACTATAGCCCCTACCCGAGAAACGATTCGAACGTTTACGACTTGCGTCACTTAAACTTAAGCTAAGACTGTCTACCAATTCCAGCACTCGGATTATATAAGACTAAAATGACTTGAACATTTACTCAAACCATCATGAGTGGTTCGCTTTACCGATTAAGCTATAGTCTTTTTGCGGATTTAGGAGTTGCACCTAAATTTTATGGGCATGAGCCATATATGTTACTATTACATCAACCCGCATATACTATATATAAACTATAAGTTTTTTATTTTATAAATTTTTTTTTTTTAAGAAATAGGTGATTTGAACACCTGACCTTTCGTGTGTAAAACGACTGCTCTACCAACTGAGCTAATTTCTTTCAACCCAAGGGAGGTTCGAACTCCCGCACTAACAGTGAAAATGTTATGTCTTAACCAACTTGACCATTGGGTCTTATAGCCCAGTACAAGTATTGCACTTGTTTCTACCGATTACAAAACGGTTACATTACTTTTATGCTAACCAGGCTTTCATTAGATATACATAATATTAAGTATATTATTAATTAGTACTTTATGTCTAAAAATCTTAAGATTAGTACAACTAAAGCCTATTAATTAATATGTTTTAGATTATTAATTAAACTCGTAGTGTTCTACTACGTTTAAAAGTATCCTAAAGTAAGCTTCGCGCTTAAATGCTTTCAGCACTTATCTTTAACTGACGTAGCCTTCCTACCATGCCTATGCGAACTATTTACTTAAGTATAAGTAAATGATATATCATATTATGATATATAACATAAACAATAGGTAAACCATAGGTCAATATACCCAACTCCTTTCGTACGAAGGGGCTATTTTTATTCTACTTTAATTTCCTCTAGAAGATAGAAACCATACTGTCTCACGACGTATTAAACCCAGCTCATGTAGCTCTTTAATCGACGAACAGTCGAACCCTTCATGATTTTTGCATTCATGTGGATGAGCTAAGCCGACATCGAGGTGCCAAACCGCGCACTCAATTTGTACTCTCTTGCGCAAATTAGCCTGTTCAATTTTGTTATCATAAAAGTTTTCTTTTACTTCCAATTTTTTCAAATTGGTTCAGACTATTTCATCATTTTTATTAATTATAATTAGGTTAATATTAATTTATTAAACTCCACTCACTCAACCTTTAACTCCAAAAGATCCTATACGTGATTTAGAATTTAATTTTGTATATTGTAAATTAGGTTTTTCATTTCCTCTTATTAAAGATGAAGGATAACCTTGAATTGTTGTATATGTATTTGCTAAATTACCTTTATACTTAAATTTATATTGTGATCTTGAAGCTGTATAACGTTTAGTTAATCTTCCTGCTGCTTCTAATCTTACACCTGATACTCTTTTATATTTTATATCATCTAATATTACTTTTTTTAAATTATCTGAATTTTTTTTATTATATTGCATTAATTTATTTAATAAATTATTTGTAGTATCTATATTATTTATATTAAATAAATTTTCTAAGTTAAAATAATATTTAGATCTTCCATTTAAATTTACTTTTTTAATTTTTGCTTTTTTTACTAATTCTCTTAAATATCATAATAATTCTCTTTTTTTTCTTAATTTTAATACCATTGGTTGTGTATAGATATCACTATTAAAATATAAGTATTTTAAATTTATTATATTAAATTCTATATTTTTTTTATATATTTTTTTTATTAAATCAATTAAACCTTGTATATATGAATTTTCAAATTTTGCTTTATTTATATAAAGTAATTGTTTATAATACATATAATATTTTAATCTTTTTATTGATTTTTTTATATAAGTTTTATAATAAATATTTTGTATTTTAAATACTTTTGAATTATATTGAGGTAAAACATTTGTTAATGTTTTACTTTTATTTTGTTGTTGACTTAATATATTCATACCTTGAGATCTTATTAATTGTAATTTTTTTATAAATCTAATATTGTTGAATAATCTTGTATATCTTTTTCTTAATTTTGATAAATAATTAAGTTTTTGTTTATTATATACATATAATGTTATATTAACTTTATCATTAGTATGTTTAAATTCACCTTCACTTAAAAATATTTTATTTGTTGATAATTTTCTATTTCTACGACGTAATCTAGAACTTCTTAATTTAGATTCTATATTTAAATTATATGAATTAAAATAACCTTTTATTAATTTCATTACCAATCTACTTGCAACAGGTATTAAACTTATAGTATTTTTATTATACACATATATACTATTTTTTCAATCTCTTACAGCAGGTACAAAATCTTTATTATAAAAACTTATATTTTCATCATTTAATACTTTTTTTTTATGTGTATTTTTTAATTTAGATTTTATAATATTTAACATTTTAATCTATATTTTTTATTTTTAATATTAATATATCTAATTATATAATATTAAGCTTGATATTAAATCAAGTCTATTTCATTATTAAAATTTTAATAATAATTATACATATTATTATATAATTAATAAAAATGTTGGGCATAATTAAAAGATTATTGTTAGCAATACTCACTTTTAGTCGTTGAACGTTCTTATTTTTAAGAAAAGTAATTTATAACTACTATTTCATTGCTAAAAATAAGTTTCGCTTCAAATATACTTATAAATATAAGTTATTTTTGAAATTTACCCAATATATTACCAATATATTTAATATTGGAGGACTTACAGTTATAAATCCCTAGCGTAACTTTTTCTATAATCCAAGACCTTTCCTTAATGCATCTTGTGATCATATGCCCCGCTTACGCGACTGATAGACTTGTAGGTCAAACAGTAAAGCAAGATTTAGCCATTAAACTTTTAAAGTATAATTAATCATCATATTAATTAAGATAATATACAAAATTAATATGATAAAAAACTTTTAAATATTAAAGTTTTAAATACATCTATTTACCATATAGTTAAAATCTTACTTAGAATAAAATAAATATTAAACTTAATTTAACAATAACTGTATATTTATAATAATAAATATAACAAATTAAAATATTTGTAATAAATTTACAAATTTACATTATGAACTTTGGATATACCCAGGTACTTTTTGTGGGATCTGTGCCCCGCATAAACTGCCTTCCAATCTTCAAAAGCATATAAAAGGAAACGAATAAAGGTGTTTCATTGTTATCAAGCAACTACCTTATACACTCGTAAACATCCTATATTTTAACTTTTGCAACTGGTAACAGTAAAGCTGCATAGGGTCTTCTCGTCTATCTAGAGGTAAACAGTATCTGCACTGCTATTCCAATTTCACTGAGACAATCATCGAGACAGCTGTTGTATCGTTATGTCATTCATGCAGGACCGCATTTAACGGCCAAGGTATTTCGCTACCTTAGGACCCTCATAGATAAGGCCGCCATTCATCGGGGTATCCTACGATACCTTAGTTATATACTAAGGTATATTCGTTACCCTGCCGACATTGGGCAGACATCACACTCAATACTTTGATATTTTATCTTTGCAGAGTGCTGTGTTTTTATTAAACAGTCGTACAACATTATTTTATGTTTCCTATTATTATTTATTTAATTATATCATATACATATTTCTATATATATGTTAAATATTATAATAATGGCCCTCCTTATCCCGAAGTTACGGTAGTCAATTTGCCGAGTTCCTTAATGATTGTTCACTCAAACGCCTTTGTATTCTCTACTTGCTTACTTGTGATAGTATCTAGGTACGGTATATATATAACCTTATTATATATATATATATTTTACTGTATAATTTTATTAAATTATACTTTATACAATCTTGAAAACTTTAACAAGAAATTATATAACTGTAATTAATATATATATATATAGTTTAGTATAAATTTTTCCAGAACCTTTATTACTTGATAAAGGTCTTATTTTTTACTTAAATAAGGTAGTATTAACTTTAATACTTTACATATATAAATATCATCAAAATTACCATTTGATTAATATATTTAGATACCGAAAATTAAATATAATACCATAAGCTTAAGGCGAGGTTATTCCTTTTTCGTTACTCATGTCAGCATTCTCTCTTGGATTATATTGATAAATAATTTTTATTTAATTTATTGCTAAATTATTTTTTATTTAATTATTTATACTTATTATATCTTTGAAGTAATAATAAATAATATATATCCAATGTTCCGCTACCCCACATTTACAATATATATAAATATATATTATAATATGTGTACAAGGTTTTGGTATATTATTTAGATCCGTTAAATTTTCGGTGTTTATTACTAAAATTTATTCAGTGCTCTGTTACGAGGTCTTCAAAAAATGGCCGCTTCTAAGCCTATTTCCTGATTGTATTAATAAAAAACATCCTTAATTTCACTCAATAATAATTTTGGAACCTTAACTCTTGTTCTGGGCTGTTTCCCTTTTGACATACAACCTTATCGCACTATGTCCGATTATTCTACATTCATCTTTGCCATTCCGAGTGCAAATACTCTCCAGTAAAGTCACTACAACCCCCCGATGTTGATAAAATCATTTGATATTATCCGAGATCACAGTTCTGTACCTGCTAAGATGTTAATAGAATTACCTACTCATATAGGTTTCGCGGAAAACCAGCTATACTAGTCAGTTTTGTCTTTCACTAACTTACCACAATTCCTCGGATATCTATACAACGATAACCCGTTCGGGCTTTTACAACCCTGACCATGGTAAGATCACTAGCCTTCGGGTCTAATTTTAGATACTAATTCATTTTTTCATAATTGGTTTATCTAAGCTAATTACTTTATAATCTTTGCTTGCATCTAAAATTAACTTGCTGACCCATTATGCAAAAGGTACGCTCTTATTTTTTATTTAAATTTTATTCGAGCTGCTTATAAAACTACTATTTCAAATTTTACCTCACGGTACTTTTCACTATCGCTTATATATCATATTTAGCCTTAGAAGAAGGTTCTCCTTTACTCAAACAGATTTTAATCCATTTTACTTAACAGTTTTTGTTATAGGCTTTTATTTATTAGTTTACACTAATA
>JAMFNV010000027.1:0-20197 GCA_025768905.1 Aspergillus sp. MA 6041
ATATAGTAGCTTTTAATCTTTATAAAATATAATTCTATATAAAATATATATATAATTATTAATATCTTAGTAACTATATTTATTATAAATTATAATAAATATCTTAGTAGCTATAGTATAAGATATATAAAGCTAGGATTCTTAAATAATAAATAAATATTTTTTAATATTATTTAGAATCTTATATTTATATATATAAAATAAATTATTTTTAAAAATATAAAATAAAAAATTTATATTATTATTATTTTATAATACTTTAATTATAATAGTAGCTTAAGTATTAGATAGATAATCCTTTTATAAGTATAACTTAAAACTTTTAAATAGCCGGATACTAAAAAAAGATAGATTAATAAATATAGAATAATTAATAAAATATTTAATATTTTAGTTAATTTAATTACTAGAGGATTCTATAGATTTAAAAATAATAGATTTAATATTAGTATTAAGACTTTATTTATTTTTAGAATAAGTACTAGTTTTTAAGCTATTTAAATTTAATATAAAAATAATAATAATTAAATTAAAATAAAATAATTAGAATAAAATATCTAATATAATATTAATATAACTAGATTTATAAAATATTATTAGACGCGGTTATATCTATAGTAAATGTGGTAAAAAGAACCAGTAACACCACAAAAGTATCACTATACTTTATTTTATAAGTTAAAGTTTTATTTAACTTTATATATAACTAAATTTAACTTTTTCTATCTTCTCCTAATTATTTTTTATAGTGTGGTGGCTAAAATAGCACTAACTAAAAATAGATTAAAAATAATATAATTTTAATTAAAATATTAATAATATATTAATATATATATATATACTAATAACTTTATTACTATAATATATTAACTAAAAGACTTTTAGTTATTTATTAGTTTAAATAAATATAGATTTATTAAGATTATATTTCTAGTACTAGTAGAGGCTGTAATTAAATTTAAATAATAAATTTAGAAAATATTTTTCTATAATAATCTAGCTAAAAATATTAAATTAATAAAGAAATTATTCTAGTAGTAATTAAAAAACTAGTTATAATTAATTAAGTTAATTAATTAATTTAAGAAATTTAATTATAGTATAGTAACTCTACTATTATTTAATCTCTTAAGATCTTAAATTAAAGCTATATATTAAGATACTATAATAATAATAATCTTAAGATTTTATATATTTAACTAATTATAGAGAACTTAAATTAATATAAAAAATCTTTTTAAGAATATTATTATTAATATCTCTAATACTGCTATTCTAATTCTTTCTTTAGTAAAGAATCTTTAATTATATATATAAAAAATAATCTCTATAATAATTAATTTATTATAGTATAATTATTTAAAGCTTATTAACTAGATTAATATAAGTATTATAAAAAATAGAAATAAAATAATCTAGTATTAAAAAATAGCTACTATAAAAGTATTATCTAATAAAAATATTATTCTAATTATTAATAATATAAAAAATACTAAATAATTAATTTAATTTATTTTTTTATAGCTCTAGATTTTTAAAATTAAAGTTATTTTAAAATACTGCGGCTACCCTGTAGTACTTTATAAAATAGAGATATAAATAATAAAATAAGATAATTTAATTAAATATTAAAAAATTCTAGCTAAATATCTATAGGCTACTAATACTATATATCTAGTTATTATATTTATAGAGATTATCTATATAGACTAGATATAATTATAAAAAATAATAATTTATAAGAACTAGCTCTTAATATTAATAATAGAATTTAATAATAATTAAACTACTAATATAATAATCTACTAGAATATAGTTCTAGATAATAAATATTATATAATAAATTTATATAATTATAAGTAATAGTTATTATAGTATTTTAATTATTAGAACTATAATTATATTATCTAATACTATAAGAAACTTCTTATCTATATTTATTATAAGTAGGAATATTTAACTAAAGACTATAAATATAAGAATAATCCTAAGTAAACTTATTATATATTTTATAAAAATAAATATTTTATATTTAATTATAAATATAAGAATTAGTATAAGTATTTAATAATTATTTAATAAAAATAAATTATATATCTATAATTATATTTAAAAATTCTATAGTTAAGTATTATAATTCTAGTTATAAAGTCTATTAAAGATATATTAGATATCTTATTAAATAATTTCTAATATATTTCTAAATTCTAGAGGACTAGGACTATTATTAATAAGTAGTTAGCAGTCTAGAATAAGAGTTATAAAATATAAAATAAAAATTAAAAAAATAACTATTTTTAGAGCTAGTATTAACTATCTATAATTAGAATATTTTAGAGTCTTAAGTTTTAAAAAATACTAATCTAGACTATAGACTATATAGAATATTCTAATAAATAATCTAGAATATTTAATAAAAATAATAATAATAATAAAATAATAATTTCTTAAAATCTTAAATAAAATAATAGTAAGTATATCTATATATATAAGACCTAAACTATTACTAAAAATATTAATATAATATAATTAATTATCTATTAATATAATAAAAGAATCTAGTAATCTAAAAATAATAAAAAAAATAAATTTAATAGTAATATAATTATTAATTATAAATAAAGATCTTAAATAACTAAAGATTCTATAAATAAATTATAGAAAAATATAGCTTATAATAATATATCTCTTTAGTAAAAAAAAATATAGAAATATAATATTTTAATAATTTAAAAATCTTATATTAACTAATATAATAAATAAATAGCTATATACTTAATAAATTTAGAAAGCTATTTTTATATAGTTCTCTAGCTAATACTAAGCTATACTAATAAATTAAGAATATTACTACTATAGATAGTATTCTTTATTAATAAATAAATTAATTTTAAAATATAATTAATTAGGTACTATATATAGAATTTTAATATACTAATTTTATAAGATCTTAATTAACTATTATATATCTTTAATATATATAACCTAGGTCTATAAAACTATAATAAAAAAGTAGATAAATTAATAATAAAAAATAAAATAAAATAAAATATAAAAATATTACTTTAATAATTATAAAAGAAAATTAAGATAGTCTATAATAAATAATTATTAATTAAAAACTTTAATTTATATTATTTTTTATAAGTAGCTAAGAAATACTTTAAAATTAATTCTAAGATTAACTAATTAATTAATATTATTAATAACTACTAGCTAGAGCTACTACTCTTTAAAAATATTATTATATATAAAAAAGTAGCCTATTAAATTATAATTAATCTAGTTTAAAGATTTTTAGTACTAGTAGAGTAGTTAGTATACTACTAAATATATTAAAATTTCTAATAAAATAATAATTATATACTAATTATAATTATACTTAACTTAAGTCTTATTAAGATACTACTAATAATTAGGTAGGATTAGTTAGTAATAAATTAAATATAATATTAAAAGATTTTAGTAGGTAAGTTATAATTAGTAGACTACTAGTTCTAATTATTATAAAAGCTTAAGAATATTAATATTATAATAAAAGTACTAGTAGATACTTTAATAGTAGTAGTTAATAAAATTATATTAAAAAAGTTTTTTTATTAATAAATACAGCTAGAATATATACTAAAAATAAGATACTTAAAGAAGAATACTAGAAAAATTTATAAAAGAATTAAATAAACTAGTATAAAAAAAAATTATAAATAATAAAAAATAGTCAGATATTATTTAATTAAGAAAATAACTAAACTAATATATAATACCTACTAAGATTAGATAGAAAAAGTTATAATAAATATTAAAAGATTTTAGTATCTAACTTATTAAACTAAGAATTATAGACTAAGTACTATATTTATATTAATATTATAAGTACTAGATAGATCTCTAATTAATAATCTAGAAAAAAAAAAATTCTTCTAAAAAATTCTTTTTTTATTTATTATAAATACTAAAGCTATTATTAAAAAAAATTCTAAATTTTATTATATTTAATCCCTAGAAATTCTAGTAATCTTAATAATAAAGATCTAAAGAACTATCTTAAATATAATACTATAAAAAATCCTAGATTCTAATAATTTATTAAACTTAGTCTTATAAAAAATCTTTTTATTTATTAAAAATTATTTAATAAAAATTTTTAATATCTATCTATAAATAGAATACTATCTTTAATACATCTATTTTTTTACTATAATAGTACTATAGAAGTCAGGAAAAAATAATTATTTAAATCCTAAGAATTACTGCCTGATAGCCCTGCTCAGTATTATAAAAAAAATACTAAAATTAGTAATTATAAGCTAAATTAATTATTTAATAAAGAAACTTAATTTATTACTATAAAATTATATAAGTAGCTACTATAGAAAATTTTATAATTATATATTATATCTACTACTAAAAAAAATCTATACTATTTAATAAGTAGAAGATATAATAACTATATTATTTATTCTAGATATTAATAGTATATATAATAATATTATCTATTAATATTTAATCTATAATCTCTAAAAATAATAAATATTTAAAAAAATTATTAATTAGATAGCTAGCTTTCTAGTAGACTAAAAAATAATAATTTTATTAATAAAAAATTTAAAAGAAGTATACTTAGTAGTTACTAAATTTTTTTAAAATTTATTATTATTATTAATATTCTATCTATTCTATAATATTAATATAATAGAAAATCTGATAACTACTAATAAAAAAATCTTAATTATAGAATATATAGATAATATCTATATACTTATTTAATTTAAGATTATATATAAGAACTATACTTTTTTATATAGAATTTATACCTAGATAAAAGCCTAGAAAGTAATATATATATTAAAATTTTTATCTATAAAATATAGTCTAATTAATATAATAAAATAAATAGCCCTAATATAGTAAGAATTCTAATTATTAGAGATCTAGAATCTACTATAAACTATTACTTAAAAATATTTAATTTAATTTTTAAAACTTAACTAATTCTTTAAACTAAATTATAGAAATATTATAATAAAATTTATTACTAAATTTTAATATTTAAAAATTTTTCTAAATCTAAAACTTAGTAATAAGACCTACTTAAAGTAGCTTTAAATAAAGATAGCTAGTCTAATTAATATTTTAAATTTTATTATTAATTTTATATAAAATATATTAATTAAATATCTTAAAAAAATATATATTATAGTTCTAATACTATAGCTTTTTTTTAGATACTTTATATAATTTATATAAGATATACAGAACTATTAGAGAATAGTAAAAAAAATTATTAGTATATTTAAAAAAATTTAGTATTAGATACTATATTAAATAGCTAGAGTTTTTAAAATTATTATTAAAATAATATTAAAAATCTATCTTTATATATTATTCTTAATAGTAGTACTGAAGATAGTTATAAAACTAAATTATTTTTAAATTTAATTTTTATTTTTTTACTAAATACTTCTAACAGCCTGTAACTTATAGCTAACTTTTTATTAAGATCTAAATATAAATTTTATATTATTACTACTCTAGTATCTAGAATACTACCTACTTAAGAACTTTAAAAAGAATCTAAATATAAATAAAAATCTAAATTTAGAAATTATATATTTAATAATAGTTATTTTATAGTAGAGATTTCTAGTAATTTTAATTATAATCTTTAAAAAAAAGATAATTAAGTAGTATATTAAATTTATATAAACTAGTATTATTCTAGCTTATATTAATAATAATAATTATAAAAGAGATATTAGAGTAATAACAGTTCTTAATAAATAATTAATAAATTATTTATTAAAAAAGAAAGCTAACTATATAATATATTATATAAAACTAGTAAGAATTAAACTAGTCCTAATATTAATATTATTTTTAGAAATTAAAGAATTTATAATAATAATTAATAATTAAGTTATTATCTAGACTTATACTAAACCCTAATAATAATTAAATTAATTTATAATTAAATAAATTATTTACTTACTAAACTAATTAAATATTTAGAATTAAATAGCCTAGATTTACTAGCTATTAGACTATAGAAATATTCTTAATAATAAACTAATAGATAAAATAATAAAATAAATAATAAAGTAAATTATAGATATAAGAAATATAGTACTATTAAAGTTATAAAGAATCTCTAAATATTTATTAATTTTATTAATAAAGTAATATCTATATAGTCTTACTTAAAAAATATAGTAGAATTTATAAACTAATAATAATTATAAAAACTATATATAAATAATATTATTAAATATTACTAAATAAATATTAGAATTATATAAGAATATTCTATATATATATAATTTAGTATTAATATAGATATAGATAAATAAAATAATATTTATAAGCTATTTAAATATTTTTAATATTATAAAAATTATTATATATTTTTATAGAAGGGCTATATAAACTATTTAATATATTTTAATAATATATAATTACTATACTAATCTATAATTAAGTATACTATAAAGAGATAGATAAATTACTAATTATTAATAATTACTTAAGATTAATAATAAGCCAGGTCTTGCCTGTAAAGTCTTAAAATTTATAATATAAATATAGTTTCTAGACTAATTTAAAAGTATTAAAGACTATAATTCTAATTTAATAAAGATATTAGTAGAGCTGACCCAGGCACTATTAAAGATATAAAAATAATTAATAGATAGTTAGATTTTTATTAAATAGAGACTAATAGATCTACTAATCTTTAAAGATTAATAGTAACTAATACTTATAAAGATATAGAGCTTAGAATTTAAAAGCTATTTATAGGTATAGAGACACCTAGAAGAAATTATATATAAAAAATATATATAATAGTAAATAATAAATAAGAGATAAAACTAGTAAAAAGATCTAAATAACTTTATATTAATTAATTTAGTATATTTAGATTATCCTAGTAGAGTAGCTTACTACTAAATAAAGATCTTTTCTAGTACTTAGCTATAAACTAACAGATCCGTGTATAAATCAATTAATCAATCAATCAATCAATCAATTATAAGAATAATCTTATTTTTTTTAAAAAAAAATATTTATAAAATTATAGTATTACTCTAGAATTATTAACTTTATAATCTAAATTTTATTAATTTTAATTTAAAGATAGTTATTTTTAGACTAGATTTTTATTTAATATATTTATACTTTTATAGTAATTTCTATAGTATATTCTTATATAAATATAATTATTTCTATATTTATAATTTTTTTTTATAATACTCTTATAATCTATTATATTAATTTATTAATAAATTAATAGTCTCTAACTAGTCCTAATCTAAAATTATATTATATTTATTTATATTAATAGCTTTAAATTCTAAATATTACTTATATAATTTATTTTTTATATTTTTTATATATACTAATAGTATATAACTTTTATAAAAGATTATACTATAGTTATTTATTATATATATCTTTTTTAGTACTTCTCTACTATTTAAAAATAGATTTTATTTAATCTAATATTAGTCTATAAAACTTAAATATTTTTATATTAAAATCTAGTAGAATCTATATTTTTTATAATTATTCTTATTTTTTTTTTAAGAATATTATAAATATAATTACTTTCTATTATTATAATTTAAAAAGAAGATCTAGTATCTTTACTATATAAAATTTTAGATTCTTAAGTTTTTTAATTTATTTATAGTCTTATTAGATTTTATATTATTTTTTTATAAATATACTCTACCGCCTGCTAGTTAATATTATAATTTAATATATCTAGTTTTACTATAATTATAGTAGTCTAGATTATTTTTATATATTCTTATATTTTTTATTTCTTTTTAAATATTATACTAATATTTATAATTTTTATTATAAATTTATAATTTTTTATAATTATTTCTATTATTATATTTTTTTTTTTAGGCAGGTCTTATATATTATTTATTAATATATATACTCTGCAGATTAAGATTCTTTTAAAATTTTTATAATTATAGTTTAATTCTAGTATACTCTAGTATTCTAGAATTAATTTTTTAATTATTAATAAATAAGTTATATATATATTATAATTTTCTAGTTCTTATAAATATTATATTAAATTTTTATAAATTTTAAAGTATAGAATAGTCTTTTATACTTTATTATTTAATAATTTAATTAGATATTATTTAAATCTTTTAAGATATTATATAAACTCGTGTATTAACTAATATATTTATTATTTTATATTATAATTTTTTATATCTTTTATAATAATACTAATTTAATATATTATATAGCTGCTTTTTCTTATCTTAAAATTTTCTTTAATATTTTTACTAGATTATAGGTTATTTTTATTATTTTTAAACTTAAGTAATAAGTTATAGTACTGTTTATTTCTTTAATATTTATTATTTCTTAGTTTTTATTTATTATTTTAAAAGTTTGTATTATTATATTATTTTATATAGTAAGAGCTATTTAGTTCTATATACTATAGTATTAGATTTACTTTTAAGTTTTAGATTTTATTATAACTACGTATATCGGGCCTTTAAAAGAAGAGTAAATAGAATTATAAGACTGTAATACTAATATAATAGCTCTTTAAGAATTATAAAGATATAATATATAGTTAGTAGAAGATAGATTTATATTTAATAAAATTAATTACTAGTTCTTCTAGCTAAGAATCAGCAGCGTGATATATAGTTGTGTGTTATATAATAATTACTTAGCGGCTGCTTAGCAGCTGTAGTATGCCTGAGGCACTATTATACAGCGTCCGCAGGTAGCAGCGCATAACATAATACTATTAGATAGAATAATAATATTATTATAATTTTAGATTTATTATTTATTTTAGGTTTAGGTATATCTTTCTTAGTAAGAATATAGTTTATATATATAAAGATATCTTTAATATATTAATAGTAAATAAAAATAGATTTTATATAAATAATATAGTATTTATTTAGTAGATTACTATAATTATAAGCTAGATCTTTAGTAATAATAGATATATAATATATAGTAATATATTTAAAGTTAGATATAAATTCTAAGTAGATATATTATATAATAATTATAGATTTATTTAAATTATTAATAGCTTTAATAAATAAAAAGTTATAATTAATAAGATAAGTATAAATAATAAATTAATTTAATTTTATTTAGATATAGATAAATATTTTATAAATTTAAAAATAAAGTTTTTTTTTAGATAAAATAGTATAAATCTTTTATAGATAAGTATTTTAGTTCTAATAAATAATTTTAGTTAAAGCTAGTTAATAATATATACTTAGATATTAATCTTTATATATTTCTTTAGAGATATTAGGTATAGTGCCTGGGATAAGTAGTAAGAATATAATAATTTTATTTATTTTATTTTTTAATTTAATATTTTTTACTATAATTAACTTATTTATTTTATTAAATTAGATATTATATATTTTATTAATAAACTTAGAATTAATAATAGATTAAGAATAGCTAGTATTAAGATAGATATTATAATATTATTTAATATTATTTAAATTAATATAAGTAGTATAACTATAATAAGTCTTTAAAAATTTATAATTCTTATTATTTATATACTATAAATATTAGTCAGACTTAATAACTTTAATAGAATAGATATAACTGGTAAAGATAATATTAATAAACTTTTTATTTTAGTATAATAAATATTTATATAAAATATTCTTTAATTTAAAGAATTTCTTATAATACTAGTAGATAGTAATAATAGATTTAGATTTAATATGTGAGGCCGCAATACCAATATAGCGGCTCTCTAGGGGTTATAGAGATGTGATACGTGGTTGGTGGAAGGTAGGTCTGTATTTAATAGAACTAATTGCTGGTTCTCCTTACTGAGAACCAGCAGCGCGATATATGGTCATGTATTATATAACAGCCGCTAAGCAACTGTAGTATGTCTGAGGCAGACTTATATAGCATCCGCGGATAGCGGCGTGTAACATAATATTATTATTATATACTTTAGTATAATAAGTATTTTAATTATTAAAATATTTAGATTTAATAAATTTATAAGAAATAGACTTAGTAAAATATATATTTAATTAATTTAAAATATTATTTATTCAGTTATTAGTAGAATTATAAAGATTAATCTAAGCTTTAGATTTATTTTCTATTAAGATAAAGATAGGCTGAGTATTAGATTTAAATATAATAATAGATTTAAAATTTATATAATTCTTAGTAATATAAGTATAAATACTATTCTAATTTTAATTTTAGTAATTATTTTAAAATTAATATTTATTAAAATAAAAGCTTCTATAATTATTATTATAGTTATTATAGAATAATAGGTTTAGCTGTTAATTATAATTTTAATTTAACTAGAAATAATCTATCTATCTTTATAAATAGTTATTTAGATTATTCTAATTTAATAATTAGTTCTGTTAATTACTATAGAATTATTAGTAATTTTAATTATATTTTTAGAAGATATATTAAGCTTAATAACTATATATTAGTATATTTTAGTAGGTAGTAGAGAAAATAAAGTTTAACTAGAATTATAGTTACTACTAAAAGTATAGATTTAGATTCTAATAGTATAGTAAACTTTTATAGAAATTAATATTAATATAATTTAGAAAAAAAGTAAAGTTAATTATAAATCTAGAAATATAATTATTATTAATATTTTAATTAATATTATACTTAGTCTTATTTTAATAAATAGTAATATTTTATTAAAGATATTTTTTTTTTAAGTTTTTTAAGAAATTAGACTATATTTATAGTAGGTTTAGATATAAATATATCTTATTAAAAACTAGATTTAAGATAATTCTAAATTATAAATATTTAATTAAAAAAAGTATTAATTTCTATAATATAATAATAATAAATAATTTTTTTAATAAAACTTTATAAAATTTTACTAGTATAAATATTTTTATATTTATAAATAGTATTAGTTAACTTATAAAATATAATTTAGAAATTAGATTTAAATTCAATTTAATTCAATTCAATTCAAGTTCATTACCCTATTATAGCTAGATAGGTGTTCTGGCTATGCAGGTACTTTATTAATTAAAGCAAACTTAAAGCTATTAATACTTTTTTAAATACAGTAATAATCCTATATAAATAAAAATAATAATAATTAAAATTATTTATATAACTAGCTTATTATTTCTTTATTAATATTAACTTATTCTTACTACTCTATTCTTTTTATAGTTTCTTTCTACTTTAGTATTATAGCTTCTAGTTAACTTAATAGCTGGTGGCCTGCTTAAAGTCTTTTAATTCTTATTTTTAATATCTAATTTTATTACTCTTCAGCTTCTAATTCTCTCAGCAAGCTAGGCCTCTAATATAGGCCTTAGCTAGCTATATAATTCTTAATTTTAATAGTATAGTAGACTATTATAAGCCTAGCTTATATTAAATAATAGTATTTTATATAGATAAACTACTTATTTCTTTCTTTTATAGCTAAACTACTCTAGAATCTTTAATAGTTCTTAAGTTTCTAAAGTCTCTAAAAAATCTAGATTTATATTTATCTTTCTAAATTACTCTAGTAAACCTATTTTTAGTATAAATTTAGCTATATACCTAACTACTTTAAGATTAAAAACTAATTAGTTATAGCTAGTATTTATACTAATATTTATATATATAATAATTTTAATTATTATCTTTACTTATTTTATCTATTATCTCTTATATATTAAAAGAATATATTATAGAGTCTATCTAACTTAATTCTAGTATATATATTAATTATTAGAATACTATTTTATTTTAAATAAATAATAGTTTAATATAGAATATTCTAAGTAAAGTTATATAATTACTAAGATATAAGACTTTAGAAGACTCTTATATAATTATAATATAATTTTTTTAGAATACTTAATTAAGTATTTAATAGATCTTATTTTTTTAATAATAATTTATTATTTTTTTTATTATTTATTAATCCTCTAGTAGACTTCCTATTTAGCTGTAGAGATAAGCTAGATTAAGATTTTTTTAAACTTTTATTCTATAATAAAAATTTTATTCTAATTTTAATTTAAGTCTTATAAAACTATTAGTTTTATTTTATAATCTATTTTTTTATTATTTTTAAAATTAATATATATAGATATCTACTAGATTACTAGCTTATATCTTAATTTTTATAAATCCCGGGTATACTAGTATATTAATTTAAGGAAATACTAGCCTAAAGTCTATTATAAATTATTAATAGTCCGGATTCTTACTTAGGAATTAGAAAATATAATAATAGCTACTAGATTTAGGGATTTTAGTATATATATAATTTTTAGAGTAATTTTTAGAGCTGTATTAATCCTAGCTAGCTTTATTATATATATATTAGTCTAAACTTTTATTTTTAAATATCTTTATAAATACTAGCTAGACCTAGAGCTTATTATAAAGTTATTAATTAAATCTTAGTATCTACTTCTATTTATATATTATATTATATATTCTAAGCTTACTAGAATATTCTTATATATAATATTATAATACTTTAATACTTTTTTAGAATTCTTTATAATTAATACTAGAATAGTCTTTTTTTATAATTTTAAAATATAGACTTTCTATATCTCTTACTCTTTATTTTTTTTTAATTTTAGAATTATATTCTAGTTCTATATATAGATTTTTAGAAAGATAAAATCTTTTAGATACTTTTTATTTAAACTTTAATTTTTATTATTCAGGTAAGCCTATACAGGCCTAGTATAAATCTTAATAATTATTTTCTTAATTATCTACTAGATCTACAGCTTTATAAATAATAGAAATAGCTTAATATTTAGAGTTATAGTAGTTATAGACTTAAATACTCTAAATATTATAATTATTATATATTTTTAGATTTTTTTTAGCTAGTTAACTAGTAGCTTCTACTTTATTAATTTTATATTAATAGATATATATTATATAGTAACTTTTTAAAGAAGTTATAAAACTATTACTATTTAATAGATTATTTATATTTTTATTAGAGAGGTCTTCTAGATTAACTTATAAATATTTTTTAGAATCTTTAGAGATCTATTAACTTTAGCTATAAGCTTTTTTTAATATAAATTAAAACTTAATATTTTATTAAACTAGATTCTTAGATATTTAATATATTTTATAAGCTTAATAGTAATTCTTATAGAATATTTAATTATTAATTTCTTACTACTCTAAATAAATATTAAAGACTTTTAAATATTTTCTAACTTTTTATTAGTCTTATAATTAGATTCCAGTAGTATATTAGAATTAGTAAAGTAAATTAATTTAAATTTTTTAAAGATAAATTTTAAAATATAGTTCTTAATCTATTTATTAGTTTTATCTAATATTTCTTTTAGAATCTAGATATTTATAATATAGCTCTCTAAAGCTACTAATATATAAATATTATTAATCTAGTTATATAATATAATAGTTATTATTCCTAGAATTTTTTAGTAGTTTTAGATTAGTAGTATATTATAGATTAGAAAGAGAATTAGTAAGATTAGTAATCTTTATAGAATCTCTATTAGTATTCTAAATAGCTCTAAAAAAATCTTTATTATTAATAATTATATAATTTTATTTAATAAGAAGAATTCTATCTATAGAACTAGTTACTATATATATAAAAGCTATGAGTTATATAATAAATATAGATATATTATATTATTATATATCCTACTAATATCTATTAGTAGTATAGTAATTTTCTTACTCTAGCTCTAAATCTTTTAGATATTATAAATAATTTTTTAGATTATATAATTTATAAAGACTATTTTTTTATTTTTTATATATATTTTAAAAAATAGACTATAGCTTTCTAGAGCTTAAAAAAATTAAAAAATAATAATTACTTTTAGTATCTTCTCTAGTATATTTAATAAAGCTATAAAATAATAATTTTTAGATTATCTAAAATCTCTATTACTATTCTTTTATAGAATTATTATAATAGATTATTAGAAGTATTTTATATTATAACTAATCCTAACTAATACCTCAAAAACACCCTAAAGAATTAGAATAAAACTAAGAATTAGTAATAAGATATATTAGATTTTATTTAGAATTTTATCTAAACTTAAAGCTTTATTAATAGATACTTATTAAATTACTTTAGTAACTTCGCGGTTAATAATAGCTAGAAAATTAATTAATTTAGTAATTTAATACTTAATATCTAATAAATTAGCTTATAAAGACTTTAGAAATAAAACTTTCTAAAATAGATTTATTTTTTTATTAAAGATTTAAATATCTAGAGCCCCAGCCTACTTTAGTATAGAAATAATTTTATTTTAAGTTTTCTTTTAGATTTATTTATTAAGCTAGTACAGGCCTTTAAGCTTTTATTTTATAGTCTTATATATATATATATTACTAGTATTATATTCTTAGTATTTTATTAATAATTCTACTTTTTTTATTTTATATCTAGTAGTACTTCTACTAGATTTTTTTTATATAAGTAGCTAAATATATTCTTTAGGCTTACTAGACTATTTAATAGCTATCTAGTACTCTAATATAAAATTTAAATTAATCTATATATTTAGCTTTATTTATAGAATTAACTAATTAATTCTTTATTTTATAATCTTAATTAGTATCTCTACTACTATATTAATCTTTATTTTATTAGAGACCTGCTCTAGTAAGTCTTTTAGCCAGCTCTAGTACTCCTAATAATTTAGAATTATTAAATTAAGCTTAATAAACTCTTAAAGCTTTATTTTATTTATAATTTTCTAGTTTCTTTATTTCTATAATTCTTATATTAGTATTTCTATATTAATTAATATATAGATTAGTAGATAATCTAAATCTATATAAATATTCTCTGCTATTTTATAGGCTACTAGCCTGAGATATAGTTCTATACTTATAAAAATTAGATTAATTATTATTTAGTAGTCTTCTAAATCTCTAGTAATTATACCCGGCTTCAGCTAGAGTTTAAAGTTTAGAGATTTAATAATATCTAAAAAATTATTTATTTTTTTATTTATTCTTATCTACTTACTCTCTTATATTAAATAATAGAGATTAAAGTTATCTAATATTGATTAATTTTTATTTTTTTTAAATAATCTCTACAGCTTACTAGCTGTATTAATTTATTATTTATTATATATATTAAAGATTCTTAAGATTTTATATTCTATTTTTTTAAAATAGTAATAGCAGAGCTATATTTTTTAAAAATCTTTAAAATATATAATATAAATTTAATAGCTAATATTAAGTTATTTAGATATAAATATATATATTTTAGTCTAATTATTATATTATTTTTAATTTTAAGCCCCTGTTTCTTTTTCTAGCGGGTAGATAAGATAGTAGATAATCTTAACTAGATAATAAATAATATCTTATTATAAATTTTATTATAGCTTCTAGATTATAATAATCTCTATCTCTAGAATCTAAGGATTCTAAAAAAAATTAGTTATAATACTATTTTTTAATTAGTTTATATTATATTAGAAAATCTAAAAAGTCTTATTAATTATTAAAAATAATTAATATCTAGTTTCTAGTTATAAAGATCTTAACTAGCTTAAACTTAGCTTTTTAAAATATTTTATTTTAATTAATCTTAGTCTACTCTATAATTTTTTTTCTTAAATTATTTAAATCTTAATTTATTAGAATTATTAACTATATAATTAAAGCTGAACTTTAAAATTTTTTTATTATTTTTATTAACTTATTATTCTTATCTTTAGACTGTTAAATAAATTTAGATCTTAAAATTTAGTTTATCTTATCTTAATTATTCCTCTATCTTATAGATATAGATAATCTTATTTTTTTAGAAATATTTTTAATTTTAGAATAGCTGTATTCTAGTTTTATTTAAATATTAAAGATAGTAGAGTCTTTATAGATAATTACTATCTTTTTTTAAAACTTTTTTCTTAATATATTTATTATATATTTAGTACTTAGAGATACTATTATTTATAATAATAGTTATATAATTTTTATTTTTATAAAGATTTAGACTAGATTTATTCTACTATCTTTTTTAAATCTAAATATCCTATTTAATAAATTAATATTTATATTATTTTTTTTAAATTAATTTTATAGACTAAATAGCTCTTACTCTCTTTTTATTTATTAATTCTAGATATAATTTATCTTCCCAGCTTAATTCTAGATTTAGTTCTAGAATTAATAATCTCTGGATTATTTACTTATTCTAAATACTAGAATAGATTTATAGCTGCGGCCGCGGTCTAGTATTAGATTAGAACTTAAATATTAATATTATATTATTACTAGATTTAGATTTTAGAGTTATAGGATCTAGTTCTAAAATCTAGGAGTCTAAGATTATTAAAGTCTTAGAATTTAAGAAGATAACTAGTCCTAGACTTAAATAAATAAATATCTAATAATATTATTTCTAGAATATCTCTACTACCTTAACCCGAGCTAATTTATTTTAAAAATATAGATAGATCTTTATTTATACTATATATATATTATTATAGTTAGTATACTTATAGCTTATATCTCCGGCTTACTTATATAAGTAGTCTTAAGTTTAGTAGCTCTCTATATAATAAGTATAGATAGTTTAATTAGAATAAATATTTTTTATATAATTATATTTTTAATAGTTATAGTATTACTTAATATAGGCTGATTAATTATAAATTTATATTTTTAGAATTATAATATTTTAGATTACTTCTAGATCTATAATATTATTTACTACTTATAAATTTATAAATTTTATTATAATTAATATTTTTTTCTTATCTATAGTAGTCTTAATAAACTAATTAATATAGTTAATCTTATAATTTAGTCTCTATTAATAGGTATTATTATTTATTAGCTAGTTAATAATAATAGATATATTATCTAGTAGATTTATAATCTTTATTAAGATATTATTAGCTACTATTCTTTAAATAAAAATATATACTTTAATAGTCTTATTAATTTTTATAATTTATTTTTAATATTAGTATATTATCTCTGTCTAGATAGCAGAGCTAAGTCTTAGGCTTAAATTACCTAATTTAAGCTGATAGATAATTAGAATAAATATATTAATTAAAACTAGACTACTAGCAGTCTTATTAGCTTTCTAAAATATATAATTTATTTTTTTAAGAATATCTAGACTTTTATACCTGTAGTATTATTATATAAATTAAATACTTAGCTTAATAATAATATTATAATTTTAATTAAGATTTAAAGATATAATGCCTCTAGAGCTGCCGGAATTATAAAATAATTAGTAGTAAGTTAGTAATAGTACTCTTCTAGTAGTATTAATATAAATCTAGATTCTTATAAAAACTATTTAAAAGATATTTTTTAATATAGTAATATCTTTCTAAATATTATTAATATCTATTTAGAGATTAGTAGTAGTATATATTTATTCTTAATCTAGAGAATTCTTTAAGAGATTATTAGTAATATTCTAGATATTTTAGATAAATTTCTAGAGAACTTTAAAGATTCTCTAATTATACTAAAATTTAATTATTTTAATTAGATACTTTATATTATAGAATATATTTATAATATAATTATACTTAGTAGTAGAATTTTCTTATAATATAACTAAAACTAATTATTTTATTAATAGTAGTACTATATTAACTAATACTAATTAAAATTAGTATTAATTAATTAGGCAGACCGTCACGAGAAACATACTTAATTTTAGTACTAAATAGGCGTGGTTTCGCGGCGTAATTTCAAAAATTTATTCTGCGCGGAAGTTGTTGTTTTTTTAGATTTAAATTAATAAGATAGAATAGTAAGTTAGTTAATTTAAAAAAAAATAATATATAAAATTATTTTTTTAAGTTTAATAAGTTATATAATAAACTAATTTAATATAGTATTATAAAAATAGACTTAGATATTTATTTTTATTAAATTTTTATTTTTATAAATAATAATATCTTATATATAGTTAATAAATATATTTATATTTTTATAATATATAATATTATTAGTTTATTTAATAATAATATTATCTTTTATATTAGACTAGAAATACTTAATTTCTTTAATTTTCTAGTAATTAATAAAGCTGTTATTATTACTATTATTATTATTAATATTATTAGTATTATTAGTATTATTATTATATAGATAATTATTTCCTTATTTATTATTATAATTAAAGTTATTAGAATTATCAGGATTATTATTATTAGATAAACCTAAATTCTAATAATTATTAACTTATTATTCTTATATATATTTAATATATTTAATAAGCTTTTAATCTATATGTTATTAATATGTTACGTTTAAGAGGCCTCCTGTCTTAATTCAACGCTATTCCTGTTCCGGATTAGTCCCGGCTAGTTAGTTATTCTGATGCAGTAGTCTTCTACTCTACTAATTCCTTAATAGTTCTTATTCTTTAATAATTTTATCTTTTTTATATAAATTATTAAAATAATAGTTATTAAGTTATTTTATAAGTAGTAGTATATCTAAGAAAAATCTAGATATAACTTTAATTTAAGTATATCTTTTTTCTGTATTAAAAATAATTTAGTAAATCTAAATTTATTATTTTACTCTAATTAATATATTAATATATTAGTATATAGTATTCTTCTACTCTTCTAATTATAGTATTATCTACTAATTATTAAGTTTAAATTCTAATTTCTTTTATACTATCTTTAATTTATTAATTTTTATTAATTTCTTATTTTTTTTATTAAGATTTATTAAATACCTATTTATTTTTACTATTCTTATTTAAAACTAGCCTTATTTTATTAAGTAATCCTGAAATTATATATTACTAATAATTAAATCTATATTTTAATTTTATTAAAATATTTTTTTTAATTTATTAATTTTATTAATTTTTTATTTATATTATTAAAATTAATATCTATTTAATCTAATTAGTATATTACTAAATTTATTTATTAATTATTATATTTCTATTCTATCTCACTATCTAGAGAAGTATTTAATTTTAATAAAATTATTTTATACTTAATTAAATATCTTATTCTCTATTATTTTTCTCTAAAGTCTAGTTAAAATATTAGTTTTTCTTTTAATTAGGAAATTTTAAAATCTTTATTAAACTAAGTTATTATTAAATTAATAAAATTTTTAAAGATATTAAATCTTATTAAACTATCTAACTATCTCTTATAAATTATTAAAAATCTATTAACTAAAACTAATTATACTAATTCTAAAAAATTATTAGAATACTTATATTTATAAAGTATATTAAGCTTATTAATAATATTTAATAAAAAAAATAAAGTACTAATTTATTAATAATTTTTATTTAAATTTATAAGTATTAAATTATTTAAATCTATTATTTCTTAATTAGAGTATTTTTCTAAAGATCTGTTAAACTTATTATTTATTATTTATTAAGCTTTAATATCTACTATTAGAGTTCTAACTAAATATATTATAAAAGTAGTAAAATACTTAGCTTTTAAATTATCTAAAACTAAATCTCTTATTTCTAGTATTAAATAACTAATTATTAAAATCTCTGTACTAAATACCGTGCCTAATACTATTAATAAAATTATTAACTAAATTATAATTAAATCTATACTTATTAAATCTGTCTTTATTAAATTTATATTTACTAAACTTATACTGTATTTCAAGCCTAGTTAAAATCTACTACTTTCTTAAAACCTAATTTTTAAATATTATAGGAAATAATCCTATAACTTTAATTTCTATTTTAGTAACTATCTTAATATAAATCTATATACTAGCTTAAGTAATACTTAATATTCTTATAAAGCTAAATCTAAAATTAAAGCTGAATTTAATCTAAATAATCTTTATTAATTATTATTATAGAATTAAGAAAGCACTAACTAATACTTTACTTAGTTCTAAAAATAACTTAACTATTAATAATAGTAATATATAAATTAAGAACTTACTAAATATATTAAATATATATAAAAATAATAAGCTAATAATTATTAGAACCCAGGCCTACTTAATAATAATAATCCTAATAATTCTAATAGCTCTAATTATAATAATAGATATAGAAACAACCTCCTACTTAATAATAATAATAATACTAATAATACTAATAATACTAATAATACTAATAATACTAATAATACTAATAATACTAATAATACTAATAATACTAATAATACTAATA
>JAMFNV010000028.1:0-19641 GCA_025768905.1 Aspergillus sp. MA 6041
AATCTAAGCTAGACTAAAGATCTTAATATATATTTTTAAGATTATAATTAAATAGATTTAAATTTAGTTTCTCTAATTTCTTAAGATTATTATTAGAATATAAAAATCTATTAATAAGTAAGTAAGCTTAGTTATTAAGTAGTTAATATAATAAATAATAATATATTTATAGTTAAATATAATATTAAAATAAGTATATCTTCTAATTAATATAAAAATAAAACTTTTATTAATTACTTTAATAAATATAAATTTATTATTTACTAGATATCTATATACTAAGACCTTACTAGTTAGTTTTTAATTATTAATAATTAGTTTATTACTAGATATAAATATAAAGTCTCAGCTAGTAAGTAAAGACTTTTATAGATATATAGATATCTTAATATAGAAGTATATTAATAATTTAGTATAAGTTAAAGTATATATAGAAATTTTTAGTTTAAATAAATTATTATTTTTCACGCAGTATTTAATAGATATAATAATATTTCTATATAATCTAATAATAGTAATTAACTAGTTACTAGATATTATAATATCTTATTTAATTATAGTTTTTATATCTAGAAATAATTTAGTACTAGAATTCTTAACTAGAAAAATTATTATAGATAGTTTTATAAATATAGAATCTTTAAATATCTTACTAGAAAAATATAGATTAAATATAGTATATATATTAAAAAAATACTTTAATCCTAAGCTATTAATAGTAATAGACTACTTAATAGATTTAATTTTAATTTTAGAAATTAAATATAAAAATTTAGTATTACTAATAAACTAAGAATATTTAATATTAAATATAATTTTTTTATATATTTTAATTATATTTATACTAGTTAGAGTAACTATATTTTAATAAGTTTATAATAAAGTAGTATTTAGCTTATAATTATAATTAGATTTAATAATATATATTTCTAAAAGTATTACTATAAATATTATATAAAAAGTAATTATTAAAGTATTATCTACTTATAGAGTAAACTCCTTTAATTAACTAGAATTAATATATTTTAGAAGATATTTACGCAGGTATTTATATAATTTATTTTTTAATTTAAATCCAGCTTAATATATAGAGTAAACTAAGTATAATATTTAAAATATTAGATTAATATCTTTTTTAATACTAATTATTATAGTATTAATAAAATTAATATTAGATTTAAATTTAGTATTTATTTTAATATTAACTTTTTTTATAGTACTACTATAATATATAGAGAAGTTAGATAGAAAGTATTTAATATAAATAATAAATATAAATAAGATTAGGAATCTAGTTAGACTTATAAATAAAAATATAAATATTATTTAAAATATAAATATAATAGATTATTCTATATAATAAATATTATTATTAAAAGATATATTAATTTTAATATTATAAGTATAGTTATTATTTAGGTATTAATTTTAAGATTAATAATTATTATAACTTTTATTATAATTAGAGTTTATTTATACTAGCTAGTTTTAATAAGATTTTATAAATAATCTACTATATAAAAATTCTAAAAAATTAATATTAAAGTTAGAATTAGATAATAAGCTTTAGCTTAAGATTTAGTTTTATTATAAATAATAATTTTAATTTTAATAAGAATTTTATAGAATATAACTCTAATTATATAATTATTAATAAAATAATTAATATATAAAATAAAATATTAAGCTATTTTAAAAATAATATTAATTAATAGATTATTATTATATATTATTTTAATTATAAAAATTATTATTATAAATATTATTATTATAATAGGATTTAAAATTATTATTTAAGTTATTATTATAAAATTTATTTTTATAGAAGTTATATTTAGTAAATAGATTTTACTAAAGATATTCTTTATATTTAAGTTACTTAAAAAATTAAACAAATAAAATATTAGTAGTAGGTTTAAGTATATTTTTTTAAAAATAAGTATTAAAATAATTTTATATTATAAATATCTAGTTAAAAGAATTAACTATACTAGTAGTTTAATAATAATAAATAATATTTTTTATAAAAAATTAGAAAATATAGCTAATTTTAATATTAAAATAACTATAACTTAAAATATATAGCTTCTATAATACTACTTAAGAATTTACTTTAAAATAATATAATAAATATATTAACTAATCTTATTTTATAAAAATAAGATATAAAGTAATCCTTTTTAAATTAATAAATTATAAAATAAATTAATATAATATAGCTGTATAAAAATAAATTTAAATATTTATTTTAATTATAGACTTTTTTTTATATATTATAATATTATAAATATAGTCTATAAATATATATATATTTTTATAATATATAGAATTATATTATTATTTAACTAAAATATTATTAATTATATTAGATTAAAAGAAACTGATTTTATTTATTTTTTAGTTATTTATATAGCTAATAGTAGTATCAGAATTAATAGAATAACTATTAATTAAAAATTTTTTAAATATTTAAGATTTCTTATTACTAGTAGAATTAGCTTACTATATATTAGTAACTTAGTATTAAAATTAAGATTAAGCTTTAATAATACAGGCTTTAAACTAACTAATATAAATATTTATTTATTATAATATAAATAATATATCTACTAAAGTAGGTTTAGACTATACTATAAAGATTTATTAAGACTAGTTCTAATTTATATTATTATTAAAGAAAGTAAAGATCTGATTATAATTATTATAGCAGTAGTTTTTTTATATAACTTATTAAAGATAGTAGGTAGTTTAATAATAATAGTAAATAAAATATAAAGACTTCTATACTAATTATTATTATAAAAACTATTAAAGTTATCTATAAAATTAAATTTAATAAAACTAATATAGTTAGAGAATCTCTCTAAGATTAAATATAACTATAAAAGTCTTATAGATTAATACTTTTATTAATAATAAGAGGATTTATTAATAATAGTAATAAAATAAGATACTAAGTATATAATAAAAGATATAATAAAAGAATTTAAAAAAAAATAGGGGCGCGCTGTACGCACACCTCAACTGCTCCACGCACACTCTGATTGGCTACACACACACCTGCTAAACCTAAAATGGTAATATATCACGTGATATAAAATAAATATTATAGTAGGTCACGTGATCTAAAAATCATGTGATCTTTAAAGAATAATATTATAAGTAATAATAGTAGTATTACTATAATAAATTTATAACATAAATAATTATTATTAGACCACGTGATCTAATTCAGTATATAATTTAAAATAATAATAAATAAATTAAGAATAATAATGAATATTATTAATATATTAAAAATTCATAATTTAATATATATTATAATTATAATTATTATTATTATTAATATTATTATTAAAATACTATTCTTTAAAATCACGTGATTTTTTAATCCTATAGTTTATAGATTTTTCCTCTATATCACGTGATTTATTACCTTTTTGGGTTTAGCCGGTGTGTGTGTAGCTAATCAGGGTGTGTGTAGAGCAGTCGAGGTGTGCGTGTAGCCAATCAGGGTGTGCGTGGAGTGGTTGAGGTGTGTGTGGAGCGGCCGAGGTGTGCGTACAGCGCGCCCCTATTAGTATTTATTAAATAATATCTAAATATAGCTAGCTGATAGGCTAGCTTTAAAATATATTTAGAAAAGTAAATTAATATTAGTAAATAATTTTATATAAAGTAGACTAATTAGAATACTAAATTAGTAATAAATTTATAAGAAAAATAAAGTTATTAGTATTAATACTATAATAACTTTAGATATTAATTAAAATAAATAATTTAAATAAGTATATTTTATAGAGTATCCTGGCTTGATCTAGGATATACTACTAATTATAGTAAGTTAATATTTAGATATATTATAAATTAGTTAGATAATATAGAAACTAGGTGAAGAACTAGTAAGAAGTTATAAAAAATAAAAATTATACAGTTAACTATAAAGACTAGTAATGCAAAGCATCTAGAAAAACAGTAGAAGTGATGACCGGAGGGTTCACAAGGTAAGCTTATAACATATCTCTATAAATTCTTAAGTAAAATAATTAGTAAAAAGCTTATTTAAATTATAAAGATTAGAGGAACTTAAATATTAAATATTAGTATAATTATTTAATATATAATTAAGATATAATAATTAATAAATTTTATTAATAAATTAATATACTACTATACTAATTTATAATATAATTTTATAGAACTTAATTTAATTTAAAGAAGTACTAAATAAAATTATAAAACTTAAATAATTATATAAATAAAAAAGATTAACTATTAAGTAATATAAAATTAAAGAAATACTTATAGTAATAAAAAATAAAAAATTTAAAAAAAAAAGTAAATAAAAAATAAATAATATTTTAATTATATATTATTATTAAATTATATATAAATTTACCTATAATAATACTAGTTATATAATAATTAATTATACTACTAAAATTACTTATACTTAATAAAATAATAATATATTAATTTTAAATACTTATTATATATTTAATTTTAAATTTATAAAGCTAAGCTTAATATTATTAGATTTTTTTTTAAATTTTATATTTTAACTACAGGATCTATTAAAAATAACTAATTATAAGATTAAGATTATTTAAAAAAAATAATTATTATATACTACTATCTATAAATATTATATAATAATATTTTAGATATACTATAGCTGCTAAGTAGCTGTTATATAATATATAACTATATATTATACTGCTGGTTCTCAGCTAGGAAAACTAGTAATTAATTTTATTAAATATAGACCTATTGTCGCGATATGACCGGTTATCGCCTATCGACGCATACCGACACTTCCTGCTGTTTATCATGTTTATATACCGACGGGTTTACATTATTCCGACCGAATGGTTTTAGCTCTGCTTCTTAGATTCTGTTATTTAGTTAAATTAATACTTTACTAATCTATTAAGATTATTATCTTATAATAGTAGTAATATATTATACTAATTAAGGATATCTAGAAATTATTATTACTAAATCCTAAAAGCTTTAATTATTTAAATATTATATTTACTAGAGTATTTTATTAGATATTATATTAAGATTTTAATTAATAATTATCTCTACTAAAGCTTATCCTACTTAATATAGCTTTACTACTAGCTAGAAATAATACTAGTAAATAAAATTATTAATTATTTATTTCTTTTATTTTTAATATTATTAAGTTTATTAAGTAATTATTTAGAATTATATTTAAATAAGCTTACTTATTAATTAAATATTTACTACTAATTTATTAGTTATTTTACTAGATAGTTTACTAGTTAAAGTATTTATTTATTTTTTTATTTATTATTTATTATTATTTTTTTTATATTATTAAAAACTATTCTATATTCTACTAATTAGATATTAGAATATTCTATTATTTATAAAACTGCTAAAAAATTCTATTATTTAATTAAATACTTTAAAATTAATAATATAGATACTTTTTTTTATTAAATAATAAATAATTAAATTCTTAAAGCTAATATTACTAAGCCTGTTCTATCTTTTAGTAGTTAGTCTTATTTAAATTTAATAAATTATTCTACTATCTTATCTACTATTAATAAAAAATTTATTAAAAAATCTTTTATTTCTTTTATTATTATTTTTTTTTAGATCTTTTTATTATTATATCTTTTATTATATATCTAGTATCTTACTTTATTACTATTATTAATAAGTCTATTTATTATTAATAAAAGTATTAATCTATAAGTCTTTTATAATTATACTTAATCTTAGAGAGATTCTCTAATTATACTAGTTCTATTAAATCTAATTTTATAGATAACTTTAATAGTCTCTATAATAATAATTAATATAAAAATTTTTATATTTTATTTATTATTACTATTAAGTTATTTATTATCTTAGATAAGCTATATTAGAAAGCTGTTATTATAATAATATAAGATCTTACTTTTTTAATAAGATATAAAAATTAATATTATTCTAGAGATTTAGTATTTAGAGACTTTAATAATAATTATAGAAGCTATAATAATTATAACTAAATCTTTATTTTCTCTAATAATAATATAAATTAAAACTAGTCTTAGTAAGTTCTTATAGTATAGTCTGAACCTACTTTAATAGATATATTACTTATATTATAGTAAATAAATACCTATATTAGTCAGCTTAAAACCTATATTATTAAAGCTTAATCTTAACTTTAATATTAAGCTACTAGTATATAATAAGCTAACCCTGCTAGTAATAAGAAATCTTAAATATTTAGAGATTTTCTAATTAATAATTATTCTATTAATTCTAATACTACTATTAACTATATAAATAATTAAAAAATAAATAAAATCAGCTTCTTCTAGCCTAATATAATTAATAATATTTTAGTTAAGTAGTAATATAATTCTATATATTATAAAAATATAAATATATTTATAGACTGTATATATAATATTATAGTCTATAAAAAAAATTTATAATTAAAATAAATATTTAGATTTATTTTTATAAAACTATATTATATTAGTTTATCTTATAACTTACTAATCTAAAAAAGATTACTTTATATATTATTTTTATAGAGTAAGATTAGTTAGTATATCTATTATATTATTTTAAAATAAATCTTTAAATAATATTATAAAAACTATATATTCTAAGTTATAACTATTTTAATATTAAAACTAGCTATATTTTTTAATTTTTTATAAAGAATATTATTTATTACTATTAAATTATAGATATAGTTAATTTTTTTAACTAGATATTTATAATATAGAACTATCTTAATATTTATTTTTAAAGAAATATATCTAAATCTACTGCTGATATTTTACTTATTTAATTTCTTAAGTAGTTTAAATATAAAGAATATCTTTAATAAAACTTATTTACTAAATATAATTCTTATAAGAATAAGTTTTATAATAGTAACTTAAATAATAGTTCTAAATCCTACTATAATAATAATACTTATAATAATAGTTTCTGTAATCAGAATAATATATAATAATAATCTATTAATTAATATTATTTTTAAAATAGTCTAATATTTTATTTTATATATTAATTATTCTATTAATAACTATATAATTAGAGTTATATTCTGTAAAATCCTTACTAAAGCTAAAATTACTATTTATAATAGAATTAAATCTTAAGCTAAAGCTTATTATCTAATTCTAATACTAATTCTTTAGGATTTCTATATAATAGATTCTTTGTAGAATCTTGCTGAAACCAGCCAGTATAAATAAACTCTAATTATAATAAGAGTTATAATAATTATTAATCTTAAAATTAATATCTAAATAATAATAACTATATCTATAATACTAAAGTTAAAATATCTTATAATAATAATATTTATTATATAGAATAATTTATTATATCTATATTCTAGATAATACCTGCACCCCTGTCTATAAGCCTAACTAGATTTCTAGTTTTACTTATATCTATTATTTATACTAAATATCTTCTGTCTAATTTCTCTATATACTATAGCGGTACTATAAAAAAAGTTAATATTAAATTAAATACTAAATCTAAATCTAATACTAATCTTACTAATACTATAATAATTAGTCTTAAAAAAAATATTAATCTAGTATTTTAAATATTATACTTAGTTTACTCTATATATTATACTAAATTTAAATTAAATAATAAATTATATAAATATCTATATAAATACCTCCTAAATTATATTAATTCTAGTTAACTAGAGAAGTTTACTCTAATAACTAATATTTTAATAACTACTTTCTATATTATACTTATAATAATACTTTTAGAAATATATATTATTAAATTAGATTATAATTATAAACTAAATACTACTCTACTATAAACTTACTAAAATATAATTACTTTAGCTAGTATAAATATAACTAAAGTATATAAAAAAATTATACTTAATACTAGATATTTTTAGTCTATTAATAATACTAAGTTTCTATACTTAATTTTTAGAGTTAAAATTAAATCTATAAAGCAGTCTATTATTATTAGTAGTTTAAGATTAAAGTATTTTTCTAATATATATATTATATTTAACTTATATTTTTTTAGTAAGATATCTAAAGATTCTATATTTATAAAGTTATCTATAATAATTTTTTTAATTAAAAATTCTAGTATTAAACTACTTCTAAGTATAGAAACTATAATTAAATAAGATATTATAATATTTAGTAGCTAATTAATTACTATTATTAGATTATATAAAAATATTATTATATCTATTAAATATTATATAAAAAATAATAATTTATCTAAATCTAAAACTCTTATATATATATTAATTTATATTAAATTATCTATATACTTCTATATTAAGATATCTATATATTTATAGAAGTCTTTACCTGCTGGCAGAGACTTTATATTTATATCTAATAATAGACTAATTATTAGTAATTAAGAATTAGCTAGTAAGATCTTAATATATAGATATCTAATAGATAATAAATTTATATTTATTAAAATAATTAATAACAGCCTTATTTCTATATTAATTAAAAGATATATCTATTTTAGTACTATATTTAACTATAAATATATTACTATCTATTATATTAACTATTCAGTAACTAAGCTTACTTACTATCAAGTTTTTATATTCTAATAATAGTCCTAAGAAGCTAGAGGAACTAAGCTTAAATCTACTTAATTATAATTTTAAGAATATATATTAAGATCTTTAGTCTAGCTTAGATTATAAGTATAGGTACTATATAGAATATACTTTAATAAATACTTTTATAAATATCTTAAATAATAATAAATCTAAAAATAAAAAATATATATACTTTAATTTATCTAAACTGTTAAGTAAATAAGAAATACTTTCTAATAATATAAGTATATTATTAAATAGAGTTATTATCTACTATAAATAAAATAAATCTTTAACTAAATAATATTAATATTTAATTAATTAATTTAATATTTAGGCTAAACTAGATAGTTCTAATATTAAAACAGTTAATATTCCTAAAGACTAATAGATAAAGATTCTTATAAAAAATAATTAGGAATAATATTTATCTTAATCTTATATTTACCGCGTGGGTCCTGCTGATAAGATAATAATTAATAAAACTTTTAATATTTTCTATAATCTAAATAAGATAGAAACTATTATTAGCTATATCTTTAAAAAAAAACAACAACTTCCGCGCAGAATGAATTTTTAAAATCACGCTGTAAAACCATACCTAATTAATACTAAAATTAGATAAGTTTCTTATAATAGTCTACCTAATTAATTAATACTGATTTTAATTAGTTTTAATTAATATAGTACTATTATTAATAAAGTAGCTAGTTTTAGTTATATTATAAGAAAACTCTACTACTAAATATAATTATATTATAAATATATTCTATAATATAAAGTATCTAATTAAAGTAATCAGACTTTAGTATAATTAAAAATTTTTTAAAACTCTCTAGAAATTTATCTAGAATATTTAGAATATTACTAATAATCTTCTAAAGAATCTTCTAAATTAAAAATAGATATATACTATTACTAATCTCTAGATAAATATTAGTAATATCTAGAAAAATATTACTATATTAAAGAATAACTTCTAAATATTATTTATAAGAATCTAAATTTATATAGATATTACTAAAGAAATACTACTACTAACTTACTATTAGTTATTTTATAATTCTAGTAGCTCTAGAGATATTATATCTTTAGATCTTAACTAAAATTATAATATTATTATTAAGCTGAGTACCTAATCTATATAATAATACTATAAATATAAAAATCTAAATATTTTTAAAAAAATAAATTATATATTTTAGAAAGCTAGTAAGACTACTAGTAATCTAATTTTAACTAATATATTTATTTTAGCTGTCTATTAACTTAAGTTAAATAATTTAAGTCTAAAGCTTAACTCTACTACTTAGATAAAGATAGTATATTAATATTAAAAATAAGTTATAAAAATTAATAAAACTATTAAAATATATATTTTTATTTAGAGAATAATAGCTGATAGTATTCTAGTAAAGATTATAAACTTATTAAGTAATATACCCGCTATTATTAATTAGTTAATAAATAATAATACCTACTAGTAGAGACTAGATTATAAAATTAACTATATTAATTAATTTATTAAGACTACTGTAGATAAAAAAAAAATATTAATTATAATAAAATTTATAAATCTATAAATAATAAATAATATTATAAATCTAGAAATAATCTAGAATACTATAATCCTAAAAATATAAATTTATAATTAATTAGTCTGTATTAAGTAATACTATAACTATTAAAAATATAATTATATAAAAAATATTTATTCTAATTAAACTATTTATATTTATTATATAGAGAGCTACTAGACTTAGAACTATTTATATAAATAAACTAGAAATATAAGTTATAAGTATATTAATTATAATAATATATATATAATATAAATAAAGACCTGCCTGTATTTTTAGAGTAAGCTAGCCCGGGTTAAGATAGTAGAGATATTCTAAAAAAGATATTATTAAATATCTATTTATTTAAGCCTAAAGCTAGTTATTTATTTAATCTCTAAAACTTTAATAACTTTAGACTCTCAGGCCTTAAAATTAGATCTTATAGCCTCAGAATCTAAATCTAGTAGTAAGATAGTAATATCTAGATCCTAATCTAATATTAGAATATAGCTGTAGCTATAAGTTTATTCTAATATTTAGGGTAAGTAAGTAGTCCGGAGGCTATTAATCTTAGAACTAAATCTAAAATTAAGTAAGGAAGATAAGTTATATCTAAAATTAATAAGTAAGAAGAGGATAAGAGCTATTTAATCTATAAAATTAATCTAAATAGATAATATAGATATTAATTTACTAGATAGAATATCTATATTTAAAGAAAATAGTAGAATAAATCTAGTCTAGATCTTTATAAAAAAAAAATTATATAATTATTACTATAAAAGATAATATCTTTAAATACTAAATTTATTATAAATATATTAAAAAAAAAGCTTTAAAAAAGAATAATAATTATTTATAAAAATCTAGCTATCTCTAATATTTAAATAGAGTTAGGATAAAGCTGTTCTAGAACTAGAAGTATTTTTAAAAAAATAAAATTATCTATATTTATAAGATATAGAAATAATTAAAATAAGATAAACTAAATCTTAAGATCTAAATCTAGTACTTAACAGCCTAAGAATAAGAATAATAAATTAGTAGAGATAATAAAAAGCTTATAAAATTTAGCTCTAATTATATAGTTAATAATTTTAGTAGATTAAGATTTAAATAGTTTAATATAAAAGTAGACTATAGAATAAGCTAGAATTAATTAAGATAAAATATCTTAAGATATTAAATCTAAATTAATTAAGATTTCTATAACTAGAAACTAAGTATTAATTATTTTTAATAATTAATAAGCCTCTCTAGATCCTCTAATATAATATAAATAGATTAAAAGATAATATTATAACTAACTTTCTCTAGAATCCTTAAGTTCTAGAGACAGAGGTTATTATAATTTAAGAATTATAATAAAATTTATAATAAGATATTATTTATTACTTAGCTAAGGCTATCTACTATCTTATTTACCTACTAAAAGAAGAGATAGGGGTCTAAGACTAGAAATAATATAAAAACTAGACTAGAATATATATATTTATATTTAAATAGCTTAATATAAGCTGCTAGATTTATATTATATATTTTAAAGATCTTTAGGAACTATAGCTTTATTATTACTATTCTAGAAAGATAGAATATAGAACCCTAAGAATCTTTAATATATATAATAAATAATAAATTAATATAGCTAGCTAATTATAGAGATTACTTAAAAAAAATAAGAATTAATTAATATTAGATAATTTTAATCTCTACTACCTAGTATAGAGAAGTAAGTAGATAAGAATAGATAAAAAAATAAATAATCTTTTAGATATTATTAAATTTTTAAATTTTAAACTCTAGCTAGAGCCGGGTATAATTACTAGAGACTTAAAAAACTACTAGATAATAATTAATCTAATTTTTATAAGTATAGAACTAAATCCTAAACTAGTAGTCTATAAGATAGTAGAAGATATTTATATAAATTTAAATTATCTACTAATCTATATACTAATTAATATAAAAATACTAATATAGGAATTATAAAAGTAAAGAAATTAAAAGATTATAAATATAACTATACTCTAGAAGTTTATTAAGCTTAATCTAATAATCCTAGACTACTAAGAATATTAGACAGAAAACTTACTAGAACTAGTCTCTAATAGAATAGAGATTAATATAGCTATAGAAATATTAATTAAGATTATAAAATAAAAGATTAACTATTTAATCTTATAAATAAAGCTAAATATATAAGCTAATCTAAGCTTTATACTAAAGTACTAGATAGTTATTAAAGTAGTCTAGTAAGCCCGGAGGATATATTTATCTATATATATAGAAAAGGCCTGGCAGGAGTACTATTAGATATAAAATATAAAAAAAAAAATTATTAATAAAATACTAAAAATATAATATTAGTAATATATATATAAGACTATAAAATAAGAGTCTAGAGACCTATACTAGCTTAATAAATAAATTTAAAAAAAAAATCTAGAATAGGATTATTCTTATACTAAAATAGGCTGAAACCCCAGATACCTAGATCTTTAATAAAAAAATAGATTTATTTTAGAAAATTTTATTTCTAAAGTCTTTATAAGCTGACCTATTAGATATTAAGTACTAAATTACTAAACTAATTAATTTTTTAGTTATTACTAGCTGTAAGATTATTAAAATAATTTAATAAGTATTTACTAATAAAGCCCTAGATCTAAATAAAATTCTAAATAAAATTTAATATATCTTATTATTAATTCCTAGCTTTATCCTAATTCTTTAGGATATTTTTAAGATATTAGTCAGGGCTAGCTATAATATAAAATATTTCTAATAATCTACTATAGTAGTTCTATAGAAGAGTAATAATAAAAACTTTAAATAATCTAAAAATTACTATTTTATAATTTTATTAAATATACTAAAGAAGATACTAAAAATAATTATAGCTTTTTAGTTTTTCTAGGTTCTAGAAAACTATAGCCTGCTTTTTAAAATATATATAAAAAATAAAAAGATAATCTCTATAGATTATATAATCTAGAGAATTATTTATAATATCTAGAAGATTTAGAACTAGAGTAAGAAGATTATAATACTATTAATAAATATTAGTAGAATATATAATAATATAATATATCTATATTTATTATATAATCTATAGCTTCTATATATATAGTAACTAGTTCTATAGATAGAATCCTTCTTATTAAATAGAATTATATAGCTCTTAATAATAGAGATTCTATTAGAGCTGTTTAAAATATTAATAGAGATTTTATAAGAATTATTAATTTTATTAATTCTCTTTCTAATCTATAATATATTACTAATCCAGAATTACTAGAGGATTCTAGGAATAGTAACTATTATACTATATAACTAGATTAATAATATTTATATACTAGTAGTATCTAAGAGCTATACTATAAATATCCAGGTCTTAGAGAAGATATTAAATAAGATAAATAAATAAACTAGAAGTTATATATTAAAATTTATTTTTAAAAAATTTAAACTAATCTACTTTATTAATCCTAATATACCGCCGGAATCTGATTATAAGACTAATAAAAAATTAGAAAATATCTAAAAGTTTTTAATACCTATCTAAAATAGTAAGAAATTAGTAGTTAGATATTTTATAAAAATTATAATTAAGTTTATAAAATATACTAAATATCTAAAAATTTAATTTAATAAAATACTAAGCTTTAATCTATATTAGAAAAAGCTTATAGCTAAAGCTAACAGGTTTCTAAAGATTCTAAAAAATATTTATAGATTAATCTAGGAGATTTTTCTAATAAAAATATAGATAATATACTAGATAGTAGTAATTTTATAGCTTCTTTAAAAAATCACTATATAGTATATACCTGCTAATATAAAATTTATAAAATAGAAGCTACTGATCAGCTAGCTAGAAAAAATCTAGAAATATATAGTAATTATAATATCTAGAATATTTAAATCTATAGCTATTATAATTCTAAATATTAAATTATTCCTATTATCTATAAAGCTGCAGATCTAGTAAATAGTAGAAGAAATAATTATTAAGATTTATACCAGGCCTGTATAGACTTACCTAAATAATAAAAATTAAAATCTAAATAAAAAGTACTTAGAAGATCTTATCTTTCTAAAAATCTTTATACAGAGCCAGAATACAATCCTAAAATTAAAAAAAAATAAAAAGTAGAAAATATAGAAAATTTATATTTTAAAGTTATAAAAAAAAACTATTCTAATATTAATTATAAAAGATTCTAAAGAGATACTGAAGTACTATAATATTATATATAAGAATATCTTAGTAAGCCCGGAATATATAATATAATATATAGATAGAAGCAGGTATTAAGATCTAGTAGATAGCTTTATAATAAGTTCTAAATCTAGCTAGTATTTATAAAGATATTTAGAAATAGAAGCCCAGACCAGTGTGTATACAGCAGAGCTAGCTAGAATTAATATAATCTTAAAAATTATCCTAGAAACTACGCACGTACTAGAATCTCTAAGCCTAATAGCTAATATTATAATATTCTTTAATTCTTAAGTAGAAATCCAGGCTATTAATAATCTATAATAATCTTTAGGCTAGTATCTTCTTTAATTAATATATTAATATACCCAGGATCTATAGAAGTTAGAGACTAATCTAATAATTTAATAGATATCCACATATATTAGTTTAGAAAATAATAAAAAAATAGATTATAAAATAAAATTAGCAGTTCTATAAAATTTAAATTAAGATTAGAATAAGATTTTTATTATAGAATAATCTAGAAAAATCCTAATCTAGCTTATTTCTATAGTTAAGTAGGGAATCTATTAGAGAATTAATAAATAATAAAAAAAATAATAGATTATTATTAAAAAAATAAAATTAATTAAATACTTAATTAAGTATTTTAGAAAGATTATACTATAATTATATAAAAATCTTCTAAAATTTTATATTTTAATAATTATATAACTCTACTTAAAATACTCTATATTAAATTATTACTTATTTAAAGTAAAATAATACTCTAATAATTAATATATATATTAAAGTCAGGCTAGGCAGACTCTATAGTATATTCTTCTAATATATAAGAGATAGTAGGTAGAGTAAATAGAGATAATAACTAAAATTATTATATATATAAATATTAGTATAAATACTAATTATAACTAGTTAATCTTAGATTCTAAAGTAGTTAGATATATAACTAAATTTATACTAAAAATAGATTTACTAAGATAGTTTAAGAAGATAAATATAGATCTAGATTTTTTAGAGACTCTAAAGATCTAGGATAGTTTAGCTATAAAGAAGAATAGGAATTAAATAGTCTATTTATATAAGAAATTAACTAAACTATCTAATATAAGCCAGGCTTATAGTAGTCTGCTATACTACTAAAATTAGGAATTATACTAGCTAGGGCCTATACTAGGGACCTAGCTTACTAAAGAAACTAGAAGCTGAAAAATAATAGAACTAGATACTAAAAATAAAAATTAAAAGGCTCTAAGCAGGCTACCAGCTACTAAATTAACCAGAAGCTATAATACTAAAGTAGGAAGGAATTATAGAAAAAATAAAGTAGTAAGAATAAATTAATATTAGTAAGAGAATAGTAAGCTAGTTATATAAATAACTTTAATTATTATTATTTTTATTTATATAGAATTACTACTATATTTAAAATAGTATTAATAGCTTTAAGTTTACTTTAATTAATAAAACACCCGCATAGCCGGAATACCTATCTAGCTACAACAGGATAATGAACTTGAATTAAATTGAATTGAATTGAATTAAGCTATATCTTTATTAAATTCCTTATATTTATTATTTAGCGTACTATTATTAATCTGTAAACTAATAAAATAAAATAAAATAATTATATTATAATTAATTTATATAGAGTAAATAAAGAGTTAGAGCCTGATTATTACTCTATATCTATATAATAAGATATTATTAATCTTATATATAACTATTAATTTATTTTAATTATTAATACTACTAAATTCTTCTATTAGTAACTTATTAAAAGAACTTATTAAAAATATCTAATAGTTATATTCTACTATAGACAGGAAGTATTCTATATTATTATTATAGAATATATTAATTTTATATCTTATATTTAATACTAAATAGATCTATTATTATATAAATTTATTATATTTACTAAAGCCTATATTAATAATATTATAGTTACTTTAAAAATTTTAGAAGAATACTTTAAGTATTTAGCACTAATATTTAATTAATTATAATATATAAATATTAAGCTAAAATTTATATAAAAATATTTATTAGCTTTTCTTTAGTACAGCTGCTTAGATAATATATTAATACTTTAGAATTAATAATTTCTATTAAAAAATTTAAAGCTATACTAGTACTAGAGTTTCTATATATTCTTAAAAACTTTAAATATTATATAGATCTTACTAGTTAATTCTACTATTATATTAAGTACTTCACAGCATATATTAATCTACTATAAATATATAAGATATTATTTCTTAAAAAGATACCTTATAAAAAATAAATAAAATAAAAATATATAAAAATTATTTATCTAATTAATTCTAGCCCTATAAAAATTACTACTTTTAATAATTTATAAGTCTAATTTAGAAAATTATAGTTTTTATATTATTTTAATTTATCTATTATACTTTATATTAATCTAGATACTTCTAGTAAAGACTATAGAGTTATAGTATATTATATTAATAATACTAATAATTATATATATAATAATCTTTTAGTACTACTTTTTAAAATATATATATATTTTATTCTATTCCTAAGTAGAGTACTTATTAAAGATAAATAATTATACTAATCTACTAAATTAGAAGTATTATATCTTATTTAAATACTATATAAAGTTTAGTATATAATTAAGTCTATTAAATAAGTTATTATCTATACTAATTATACTTCTACTATTAATATTTTAAAATAATTATCTATATAAATTATTACTTTAGAAAATCTGAATTTATACTTAGTATATATTAATTAGTTTATTTAATAATTTTAATTAATAATATTTTATAAGTTTAGTTATATAAATATTATACTAGATACTTTATTTTAATTATTTTATTTTAATTAAATTATTATTACTTTTATACTAGACCTAGACAGCCTAAAAGCTAGTACTTATTTTAAAAATAAATAAAAATCTAATATTAATATTAAGTTTATTATTCTTAAACCTATAAAATCCTCTAGTAATTAAATTAACTAAAATACTAAATATTTTATTAATTATTTTATATCTATTAATCTATCTTTCTCTAGTATCTAGCTATCTAAAAGTTTTAAGCTATATTTATAAGAAAATTATCTATCTAATACTTAAGCTACTACTATAATAAAGTATTATAAAATAATAATAATACTAGCTTTCTATTTTATATTCTTAAAGACAGCTTACTTTATATATATAAATATAAAACCCTAAATAATATTAAAAAATATTTATTTATTATCTAAAAATCCTAGCTCTATATATTCTATATTATAGCTACTAAGATATTTACTATAATCTATAATAAATATAGTTATTAAGATATTAATAATTATATATATACTTTATATAGAATTATATTTTATAAAGATTAAAAATTACTGCGTGAATATATTAGTTATTATCTAATATATTTAGAAAATAATACTTACTATTATTTATTATATAGAATATTATAGCTTATCTTATCTATATCTATATTATTTAATTTAATTTTAATAAATTTTATTATATACCTTCTATATAATAACTTTACTATTAATAGATATATTTTAGAAACTATTAATAATAAGTAAGGCCTTAATATAATACTAGTATTTATTAATAAATTTATTAAATATATTAGTCTAGTTTCTGAATACTTTATATAAACTACTTTTATATAAGATATTATTTTTATAAACTACTTTTATTTTTATAACTAAAGACTACTAAAAGATTTTATCTTTAATTAAGATACTTATTTTATATTAAACTTCTAGAAAAACTTATTTAATAAAATTCTTAATATTAATCAATACTATTCTACTATCTACTATCTATAATTAAATAGGCAGACTAAATAAATAATCTAGTAAATTAAAATTATATTCTATTATATTTATATATAAAACTTATTATAGCTAAGCTAAATATCTACTATTATTACTATTATTAATAGAATATAGAGCTTAATTATTAAGATAAGTCTATATAAACTATTATTTAGTATAAAACTATATATATTCTAGAATATTTTAAAATATATATTTAAATAAGATTTTAGTATTAGATTAAATATTAAAGAAGCTATAAAGTTTACTATTATTTATATAAAGATTTTATATAATTAAAAGTATTTACTAGTTATATTTAGTTCTAATAAATTTATTTATTTATATTTATACTATAGATATAAGTTATCTATTTCTTAATACTTATTATCTAAGTTTAGTAAGTAATATACTAGTCTATTTATTATTATTAAATATATTAGAAAATAAGCCTACTAACTTAAAAATTTATTATTAAATTAGAAGATATATCTTATTATATCTATTATTTAATTAGAGCCTGCTTTAAATTCTAGTAAAGATCTTTATAAATAATACTATATTAAATCTAATTATATTACTAATAATTAATATTCTAAAAAAGATAACTATTAAAAAATTAAAAAGATTATTAATAAATAATCTATTTATTAAGACTAAAATTATATCTATTTTATATAATATCTAGTATATTAGGCAGGATATAATACTAATAAAGATTAATAAATACTAGAATAAGATCTTACTAGTACTAAAAAAATAATTATAGAATATAAAAAATATTTAAAAAATAATTAAATAAAAAAGTCTTATTATTATTATTAGTTACTATTTTTATATATATATTATTTCCTATTTTTTTTTTTTTTCTATCTAAGTTAATATATATTTATAAGAATATAGAGTTCTCTTATTTAATCCTATTATTATAATATAACTGGTTATTATCTATTAATATATACTGAAGACCTCCCGCTGTTTATTATATTTATATACCAACGGACTTATATTGTTCCGGTTAAATAGCTTTAGCTCCGCTTCCCGGATCCCGTTGATTAAACTAATTCAACACTTTATTAATTCCATCGAGATCGTCAACTCGCGATATAATAATTATAATATAAATTTCTCTTAAATTTAATAATTTATTTATTAACTATAGTTTAATTATATTATATAATAATTTATATTTATTAGAGTATATATATAAAATTATATATTATAGATTTAAGACTTTAATTTATATCTATAGGTAGGTTAATAGAGTTATTTATATATAAATTTAAGAAATTATTAAAGCTAGTATTTAATATAGTATAAATATTTAATATTATATAATTAATATTTAATAGTAAGTTTATAAATTAATAATATACTTATTTTTTAATATATATATAAGATTAATAATATAAATAGTTTTTAAGCTTAGT
>JAMFNV010000029.1:0-19171 GCA_025768905.1 Aspergillus sp. MA 6041
AATTTAATTAGATAAAGCCTTATAGAGAACTAGATAATTAAAAATATAAAATATAAATATATTATATATAAATAAAATTTTTAATAATAATATCTTTATAAATTTTTAAGTAAGATAACTAGTAAAAAACTTATTTAAATTATAAAAATTAGAAGAATCTAAATACTAAATATTAATATAATTACTTAAGATATAATTAAGAAATAGTAGTTAAAACTTTTTATTAATAAACTAATATATTACTATACTAATCTATAATATAATTTTATAAGACTTAATTTAATTTCGAGAAGTACTAAATAAGATTATAAAATTTAAATAATTATATAAATAAAAAAATTAACTATTAAGTAATATAAAATTAAAGAAATACTTATAATAATAAAAAGTAAAAAGTCTAAAAAAAAAAAAAAGAAATAAGTAGTATTTTAACTATATACTACTATTAAATTATATATAAATTTATTTATAATAATACTAATTATATAATAACTAATTATACTACTAAAGCTATTTATATTTAATAGAATAATAATATATTAATCTTAAATATTTATTATATATTTAATTTTAGGTTTATATAGCTAAGCTTAGTATTATTAGATTTTTTTTAAGCTCTATATTTTAACTATAAAATCTATTAGAAATAACTTTAATTCAATTTAATTCAATTCAATTCAAGTTCATTACCCTATTATAGCTAGATAGGTGTTCTGGCTATGCAGGTACTTTATTAGTTAAAGTAAACTTAAAGCTATTAATACTATTTTAAATATAGTAGCAGTTCTATATAAATAAAAATAATAATAATTAAAGTTATTTATATAACTAGCTTACTATTTTCTTACTAATATTAATTTATTCTTATTATTCTATTTCTTCTATAGTTTCTTTCTACTTTAGTATTATAGCTTCTAGTTAACTTAGTAGCTAGTGGCCTATTTAGAACTTCCTAATTTTTATTTTTAGTATTTAGTTTTATTACTCTTTAGCTTCTAGTTCTCTCAGCAAGCCTGGTCCCTAATATAGGCCCTAGCTAGTATAGTTTCTAATTTTAATAATATAGTAGATTATTATAGGCCCGGCTTATACTAGATAATTTAATTAGTTTCCTATATAGATAGACTACTTAATCCTTATTTTTTTTTATAACTAAATTATTCTAGATCTCCAGGGTCTTTAGGAGGTCTAGATTTATATTTATCTCTTTAAACTATCCTAATAAACTTATTTTTAGTATAAATTCAGCTATATATTTAACTACTTTAAGATCTAAGACTAACTAGTTATAGCTGGTATTTATACTAATATTTATATATATAATAATTTTAGTTATTATCTTTACTTACTCTACCTACTATCTTTTATATATTAAAAAAATATACTATAGAGTCTGTCTAATCTAGCTTTAATATATATATTAATTATTAAGATATTATTTTATCTTAAATAAATAATAATTTAGTACAGAGTATTCTAAGTAGAGCTGTATAATTATTAAAATATAAAGTTTTAAAAGATTCTTATATAACTATAATATAATTTTTCTAAGATACTTAACTAAGTATCTAATAAGTCTTATTTTCTTAATAATTATCTATTATTTCTTTTATTATTTATTAATCCTCTAGCGGATCTTCTATTTAGCTGTAGAAATAAGCTAGATTAGGATTTTCCCAGACTATCCTATAGTAAAAATCTTATTTTAATCTTAATTTAAGCTTTATAATACTGCTAGTTTTACTTTATAATCTATCTTTTTATTTTCTTATAAATTAATATATATAGATATTTATTAAATTATTAGCTTAGACCCTAATCTTTATAAATCCCGGATATATTAATAAATTAATTAAAGAAGATACTAGTCTAAAGACTATTATAAATTATTAATAATCTAGATTCCTACTTAAGAATTAAAAAATATAGTAATAGCTACTAGATTTAGAAATCCTAATATACGCGCGGTTTTTAGGATAGTTCTTAGAACTATATTAATCCTAGCTAACTCTACATACTAGTCTAGGCTTCTAATTCTAGATATCTTTATAGATACCGGCCTGATCTAGAGCTTATTATAAAACTATCTACTAGATTTTAATATCTACTTTTATCTATATATTATATTATATATTCCGGGCTTATTAAGATATTCCTATATATAGTATTATAATACTTCAGTACTTTTTTAAGATCTTTTATAATTAATACCGGGATAGTCTTTTTTTATAATTTTAAAATATAAATTTTCTATATCTTCTACTATTTTTTTTTTTCTAGCTTTAGAATTATATTCCGGCCCTGTATAAAAACCTTTAGAAGAATAAAATCTCTTAGATATTTTTTATCTAAACTCTAATCTTTATTATTCAGGCAAGCTTATATAGATCTAGTATAAATTCTAATAATTATTTTTTTAATTATCTACTAGATCTATAGTTTTATAAATAGTAGAAATAGCTTAATATTTAGAGCTACAGCAGCTATAAACTTAAATACTTTAAATATTATAATTATTATATATTTCTAGATTTTTTTTAGCTAGCTAACCAGCAGCTTCTATTTTATTAATTTTATATTAATAAATATATATTATATAGTAACTCTCTAAAGAAGCTACAGTATTACTACTATCTAATAGATTATCTACATCTCTATTAGAAAGATCTCCTAGATTAATCTATAGATATTTTTTAAGACTTTCAGGAATCTATTAGTTTTAGCTATAAGCTTCTTTCTATATAGATTAAAATTTAATATTTTATTAAGTTAGATTTCTAAATATTTTACCTGCTTTATAAGCTTAATAATAATTTTTATAAAATATCTGATTACTAATTTCTTACTATCCCAGGCAGGTATTAGAGACTTCTAAATATCTTCTAGTTTTTTATTAGTCTTATAGTCGGATTCCAGTAATATATTAGAATTAATAAAGTAAATTAATTTAAATTTTTTAGAAATAAATTTTAAAGTATAACTTTTAGTTTATTTATTTATTTTATCTAGTATCTTTTTTAAAGTCTAAATATTTATAGTATAACTCTTTAAAGCTGCTAATATATAGATATTATTAATCTAGCTATATAATATAATAATTACTATTCTTAGAATTCTCTAGTAATTCTAGATCAGTAGTATATTATAAATTAGAAAAAAAATTAATAAAATTAATAATTTTTATAAAATCTTTATTAGTATTCTAAATAATTTTAATAAAATTCTTATTATTAATAATTATATAACTTTATTTAATAGAAAGAATTCTATTTATAGAATTAGTTACTATATATATAGAAGCTATAGATTATATAATAAATATAAATATACTATATTATTATATATTTTACTAATATTTATTAGTAGTATTATAATTTTCTTATTCCAGCTTTAGATTTTTTAAATATTATAAATAATTTTTTAGATTATATAGTTTATAAAGATTATTTTTCTATTTCTTATATATATTTTAGAAAGTAGGCTATAGCTTTCTAGAATCTAAAAGAGCTAGAAAATAATAACTACTTTTAGTATCTTCTCTAGTATATTTAATAAAGCTATAAAATAGTAGCTTTTAGATTATTTAAAGTCTCTATTACTATCTTTCTATAAAATTATTATAGTAGAATATTAGAAGTATTCTATATTATATTTAATCCTAACTAATATCTTAAAAACACTCTAAAGAATTAAGATAAAGCTAAGAATTAATAATAAAATATACTAGATTCTATTTAGAATCTTATCCAGACCTAAGGTCTTATTAATAGATACTTATTAAATTACTTTAGTAATCTTATAGTTAGTAATAGCTAGAAAATTAATTAATTTAATAATTTAATATCTAATATCTAATAGATTAGCTTATAGAAACTTTAGAAATAAAACTTCTTAAAATAAATTTATTTTTTTATTAAAGATCTAGATATCTAGAGCCCCAGCCTGCTTTAATATAGAAATAATCCTATTTTAGATCTTCTTCTATATTTATTTACTAAGTTAGTACAGGCCTCTAGGCTCCTATTTTATAATCTTATATATATATTACTAATACTATATTCTTAATATTTTATTTATAATTTTTCTTTTTATATTTTATATTTAGTAGTACCCCTGCTAGGCCTTCTTTATATAAATAGCTAAGTAGACCCTCCGGGCTTACTAAACTATTTTAATAGCTATCTAATATTCTAATATAAAGCTTAGATTAGTCTGTATACTCAGCTTTATTTATAGAGTTAAATAATTAATCTTCTACTTTATAATCTTAATTAGTATTTCTACAGCTATATTAATTTCTACTCTACTGGAGATCTACTCTAGTAAGTCTTCTAGCCGGCTTTAGTATTCTTAATAACTTAGAACTATTAGATTAGATCTAATAAATTTTTAAAGCTTTATTTTATCTATAATCTTTTAATTCCTCTACTTCTATAATTCTTATTTTAGTATTTTAATATTAATTAGAGTATAGATTAATAAATAATCTAAATCTATATAAATATTCTCTACTATTTTATAGACTATTAGTCTAGGATATAGTTCTATACTTATAAAAATTAAATTAATTATTATTTAGTAGTTTTTTAAATCTTTTATAATTATATCTAGCTCTAGCTAGAGCTTAAAATCTAGAGATTTAGTAATATTTAGAAGATTATCTATCTTCTTATTTATTCTTATCTACTTACCTCTTTATACTAGATAGTAGAGATTAAAATTATCTAATATTAATTAATCTTTATTTTTTTTAAGTAATTTTTATAGCCTACTAGCTATATTAATTTATTATTTATTATATATATTAAAAATTCTTAAGATCTTATATTCTATCTTTTTAAGATAGTAATAGCAGAGCTGTAGTTTCTAAAGATTTTTAGAATATATAATATAGATCTAGTAGTTTATATTAAGCTATTTAAATATAAATATATATATTCTAGCCTAGTTTTTATATTATTTTTTATTTTAAACTTCTATCTTCTTTTCTAGTAGATAGATAAGATAGTAAGTAGTCTTAATTAAATAATAAGTAATATTCTATTATAGATTTTATTATAACTTTTAAATTATAATAATCTCTACCTTTAGAACCTAGGGATTCTAGAGAAAGTTAGCTATAATACTATTCTTTAATTAGTTTATATTATATTAGAAAATCTAGAAGAGCTTATTAAATATTAGAAATAGTTAGTATCTAGTTCCTAATTATAAGAATCCTAACTAGCCTAGACTTAACTTTCTAAAATATTTTATTCTAGCTAATTTTAGCTTATTCTACTAATTTTTTTCTTAAACTATTTAGATCCCGGTCTACTAAAACTATTAATTATAATTATTTAATTAAAGCTAAGCTTTAAGAGCTTTTTATTATCTCTACCAGCTTATTATTCTTATTATTAGATTTTTTTTTATTAGATTTAGATCTTAGGATCTGGTCTATCTTACTTTAATTATTCCTATATCTTATAGATATAGATAATCTTATTTTTTTAAAAGTATTTTTAGTTCTAAAATAACTTTATCCCGGCTCTATTTAAATATTAGAAATAGCTGGGTTCTTATAAATAATTATTATTTTTTTCTAAAGCTTTTTTTTTAATATATTTATAATAAATTCAGTATTTAAAAATATTATTTTTTATAATAATAGTTATATAACTTTTTTTTTTATAAATATCTAGACTAGATTTATTCTACTATCTCTTTTAAATTTAGATATCCTATCTAATAGATTAATATTTATATTATTTATTTAGATTAACTCTATAGACTAGATAGTCCTTACTTTTCTCTTACTTATTAATTCTAGATATAACTTACTTTTTTAGCTTAATTCTAAGTCTAGTTCCAGAATTAATAATCTCTAGATTACTTATTTATCCCGGGTACTAGAACAGATCTATAGCTGCAGCTGTATTTTAGTAAATCTAGATATTAATACTGTACTACTACTAGATTTAGATCCTGAGGCTATAAGGCCTGGTTCTGAAGTCTAGGAGTCTAAGGCTATTAAAGTCTTAGAATTTAAGAAAATAATTAGTCCTAGACTTAGATAAATAAGTATCTAGTAATATTATTTTTAAAATATTTCTACTATCTCTACCCAGGCTAGTTTATTCTAAAAGTACAGGCAGGTTTTTACCTATACTGCATACATGCTATTATAATTAATATACTTATAACTTATATCTCCAGTCTATTTATATAGATAATCCTAAGTCTAGTAGTTCTTTATATAATAAATACAGATAGTATAGTTAAAATAAATATTTTTTATATAGCTATATCTCTAATAATTATAGTATTATTTAATATAAACTAATTAATTATAGATTTATATTTTTAGAATTATAATATTCTAGATTACTTCTAGATCTATAATATTATTTACTACTTATAAATTTATAAATTCTATTATAATTAATATTTTCTTTTTACCCGCAGTGGTCTTAATAAATTAATTAATATAGTTAATCTTATAGTCTAGTCTCTACTAGTAGATATTATTATTTATTAATTAGTTAATAATAGTAGATATATTACTTAATAGATCTATAGTCTTTACTAGAATATTATCAGCTACTATTTTCTAGATAAGAATATATACTTTAATAATCTTATTAATTCTTATAATTTATCTCTAATATTAGTATACTATTTCTATCTAGACAGCAGAGCTAAATCTCAGATTTAAATTATCTAACTTAAGCTAATAAATAGCTAAAATAAATATACTAACTAAAGCTAGGCTGTTAGTAATCTTATTAGCTTTCTAAAATATATAATTTATTTTTTTAAGAATATCTAAACTTTTATATTTATAGTATTACTATATAGATTAAGTACTTAACTTAATAATAATATTATAATTCTAGTTAAGATCTAAAGATATAGTACTTCTAAAGCTGCTGAAATTATAAGATAATTAATAGTAAGCTAGTAGTAATACTTCTCTAATAATATTTATATAGATTTAAATCCTTATAAATAATATTTAGAAGTTATTCTTTAATATAATAATATCTTTCTAGATATTACTAATATTTATCTAGAGATTAGTAGTAGTATATATCTATCTCTAATCTAGAAAATCTTTTAAGAGATTATTAGTAATATTCTAGATATTCTAGATAAATTTTTAGAGAGCTTTAGAGATTCTCTAATTATACTAAAAACTAATTATTTTAGTTAAATACTTTATATTATAGAATATATTTATAATATGATTATATTTAGTAGTAGAGTTTTCTTATAATATAACTAAAATCAGCTACTTTATTAATAGCAGTATTATATTAACTAATACTAATTAAAATTAGTATTAATTAATCAGGCAGACCGTCATAAGAAACATGCTTGAATTTAGTGCTAATTAGGCGTGGTTTCACGGCGTAATTTCAAAAATTTGTTCTGCGCGGAAGTTGTTGTTTTTATTAGAAATAACTAATTATAAAATTAAGATTATTTAAAAAAAATAATAATAATTATATACTATTATCTAAAGATACTATATAATAGTATCTTAGATATATTATAGCTGTTAAGCAGCTGTTATATAATATATAATTATATATTATACTACTGGTTCTTAGCTAGAAGAATCAGTAATTAATTCTATTAAATATAGACCTATTTTCTACTAACTATATATTATATCTTTATAATCCCTAGAGAGCCGCTATATTAGTATTGCGGCCTTATATTAAGCTATTATTAACTAATTTAAAAAGTTATAATTATTAATAAGATTAGTTTTAAAATTAAAGTAGATAGAGTTAATATCATAGTATTTACTAAAGATTTAATAAATAATTAATATTATTAAATTAATTTTCTTTTTATACTCTAACTTATTTATATAGATTAAATTAGAGTAGGAATAGTAAGAGTATATAAAAATATACTTCAGCTTAATAAAAAAGAAAGAAATTATAAAGAAATTAAATTAAAGAAATATATAAAAGATTAAAAAACTATATATTTATAAAATCTAGTCTTAGAAAAAAATAGTAATATAATTAATAAAAAAGTATAACTTTATATAATATATTTAAAAATTAAAAGAAGAAGAAGTCTGAATATCTAATAAAGATTTATCTGTCTTAGATAATAATAATATAACTAAAAAAAATAAAAGCTTCTAAAAAAATCTCTATTCTTAAAAAGATACTAGAAAAATAGATTTTAATAAACTATTTACTATAATTATTCTATATTACTAGGAATAATCAGGACAGGACTTATAAAAAAAAACTATATAAATATAAAAACAAATCTTTATATTTATTTTAAATTAATTAAAACTAAAACTAGGCTACAGCTAAACTAATTTTAATAAAAGAAAATATTTTAAAATAATATCTAAAATCTTTTATTATTATTATTATTTTTATTACTAGTAGTATTATTCTTATTATTATTATTATTATTATTATTATTTTTATTATTATTAGTATTATTCTTATTATTATCTAGTTTTTTAAGAATAAAGAAGAAGCTAGCTTTACTAAACTTAATAAAATATATATATAATTTATTAGCTACTTAATTATAAGATATAAAATCTTTAGTATTTTTATTATTAAATTTAAAGAGAGAGCGTACCAGAATCTTAAAATTAATAAAATTAATTAAAAAAACTTTTAAAGCTAATTTTTTAATAGTATATTATTTTTTAATAATATATTTATTATCAGACTTATTAATAATTATAGTATAATAAGTAGGAGTTATTAGAATAGAACTTTAAAAAAATAAGCTTAGATTATAATTAAATTAACTTTAAAAATATGAGGCCGTAGTACTAATATAGCAGCTCTCTAGAGATTATAAAGATATAATATATAGTTAGTAGAAGATAAGTTTATATTTTAATAGAATTAATTATTAGTTCTCCTAGCTAAGAACTAGTAGTATAATATATAGTTATATATTATATAATAGTTATTAAGCAGTTATAGTATACTTAAGATATTATTATATAATATCTATAGATAATAGTATATAATAGTTATTTTATTTTAAGTAATTTTAATCTTATAATTAGCTGTTTTTAATAGATCCTGTAGTAAAAATATAAAGTTTAAAAAAAATTTAATAATACTAAGTTTAGCTTTATAAACCTAAAATTAAATATATAATAAGTACTTAAAGTTAGTATATTATTATTTTATTAAGTATAAATAACTTTAGTAAGATAATTAACTATTATATAGCTAGTATTATTATAAATAAATTTATATATAGTTTAGTAGTAATATATAATTAAAATATTATTTATTTTTTATTTATTTTTTTTTATTATTTTTTTTAGATTTCTTATTTTTTATTACTATAAGTAATTAAGTATCTTTTTAATTTTATATTATTTAATAATTAATTTTTTTTATTTATATAATTATCTAAGTCTTATAATCTTATTTAGTATTTTTTTAGATTAAATTAAGTTTTATAAGACTATATTATAAATTAATATAATAATATATTAGTTTATTAATAAAAATTTTTAATTATTATTTCTTAACTATATCTTAAATAATTATACTAATATTTAGTATTTAGGTTTTTTTAATTTCTATAATTTAAATAAGCTTTTTATTAGTTATCTTACTTAAAAATTTATAAAGATATTATTATTAGAAGTTTTATTTATATATAGTATATCTATACTCTATATCTTTAATTATCTAATTCTTTATAGGGCTTTATTTAATTAATTTAAGTTTTAGATATATTATTTTATATATCTTTTTATATTAATTAATATTTTTAATAGTTATCTTATTTTATATATTATATTAATATTATTATTTAAAATTTTAGTATTATTAATATTATACTATAATATTATTTTTTTATCTTTAATTTTTAATCAGTTTAGCTTTATAGTTACTTCTATATTTTAAATTTTATTAATATAATATTTTTAGATATTATTATATAAGAAGTCTGCTGTTATTTATACTAAAAATACTTATTATATTTATAAGATTTATCTTACTTATCTTACTATCCTATCTTCTATTTTTTTAGAGAAAGAATATTCTATCTCTCTAGTCTCTAAGCTAGAAATTATATTCTTATTTATATTTTTAATCTTTTTTATAATCTTATTCTTATTTTTTTTTATAGTCTTATTCTTATTTTTTTTTTATATACTCTTATTCTTTATTTTATTATTTTTACTAGCTGTTTTAACTCTTTATTTAGCTTTTTCTAATCCTACTATAATATACTATATATACTTATTTTATAGTAAGCTTTACTTATTTATATAGTTTAGTAGCTCTTTAGAGTAATATAAATCTTACTATTAAAAAAAATATAATATCTAATTTTATAGTAAGATAGATATTAAGTCTTTTTTATATAAGATTTAAAATATTTTATTAATTCTTATTAAAATTATAGAGTAGTTATTTCTAAGATATACTTTACTACTAGTAAGACTATTTTTTAGAAAGATACTATTAGAAATAGCTATAATCTATTAGAGATTACTTATCACAATACTGACCGGTTATCGCCTATCAACGCATACCGAAGACCTCCTGCTATTTATTATATTTATATACCAGTAGACTTATGTTGTTCTGGTTAAATAGCTTTAGCTCTACTTCTAGATTCTATTATTTAAACTAATTTAATACTTTACTAATTTATTAGATCACCTGTCTTGCGATAGTTGTAGCATGTCCTACTAATCAGAGGTATCTAGAAATTATTATTACTGAATCCTAAAAGCTTTAATTATTTAAATATTATATTTACTAGAGTATTTTATTAGATATTATATTAGAACTCTGATTAATAATTATCTTTATTAAAGCTTATCCTGCTCGGTACAGCTTTACTACTAGCTAGAAATAATATTAGTAAGTAAAATTATTAACTATCTATTTTTCTTATTCTTAATATTATTAAGTTTATTAAGTAATTATTTAGAGCTATATTTAAATAAGCTTATTTATTAATTAAATATTTATTATTAATCTACTAGTTATTTTACTAGATAGTTTATTAGTTAAAGTATTTATTTATTTTTTTATTTATTATCTATTACTATTTCTTCTATATTATTAAAAATTATCTTGTATTCTACTAATTAGATATTAGGATATTCTACTATTTATAAAGCTACTAAAGAGTTTTATTATTTAATTAAATACTTTAAAATTAATAATATAGATATTTTTCTTTATTAGATAGTAAATAATTAAATTTCTGAAGCTAATATTATTAAGCTTATTCTATCTCTTAATAGCTAGTCTTATTTAAATTTAGTAAGTTATTCTATTTTATTTATTATTAATAAAAAACTATCTAAAAAGCTCTCTATCTCTTTTATTATTATTTTTTTTTAGATCTTCTTACTACTGTATCTTTTACTATATACTTAGTATTTTATTTTATTATTATTATTAATAAGTCTTTCTATTATTAATAAAAGTATTAATCTATAAGTCTTTTATAGTTATATTTAATTTTTAAAAAATCCTTTAATTATACTAGTTCTATTAAATCTAATTCTATAGATAACTTTAATAGTCTCTATAATAATAATTAATATAAAAATCTTTATATTTTATTTATTATTATTATTAAACTGCCTACTATCTCTAATAAGTTATATAAGAAAGTAGCTGTTATAATAATATAAAATCTTATTTTCTTAATAAAATATAGAAATTAATACTACTCTAGAGATCTAATATTTAGAGACTTTAATAATAACTATAGAAGCTATAATAATTATAAAATATTTACTTTCTCTAATAATAATATAAATTAAAACTAGTTTTAGTAAATCTCTATAGTATAGTTTAAACCTATTTTAGTAGATATATTACTTATACTATAATAAATAAATACCTATATTAATTAGCTCAAAGCCTGTATTATTAAAGCTTAATCTTAATCTTAATTTTAATACTAAGCTACTAGTATTTAGTAAGTTAATTCTACTAATAATAAGAGATCTTAAATATCTAGAGATTTTTTAATTAGTAGTTATTTTATTAATCCTAATACTGCTGTTAGCTATATAGATAACTAGAAGATAGATAAAATTAGTTTCTTTTAGCCTAATATAATTAATAATATTTTAGTTAAATAGTAATATAATTCTATATACTATAAAAATATAAATATATTTATAAACTATATTTATAATATTATAATATATAAGAAAAAATTTATAATTAAGATAAATATTTAGGCCTGTTTTTATAAAACTATATTATACTAGTTTATCTTATAGTTTATAAATTTAGAAAAGATTATTTTATATATTACTTTTATAAAATAAGATTAGTTAGTATATTTACTATATTATTTTAAAGTAAATCTTTAAGTAGTATTATAAAAGCTATATATCTTAAGCTATAGCTACTTTAATATTAAAACTAGCTATACTTCTTAATTTTTTATAGAGAATATTATTTATTACTATTAAATTACTAATATAGTTAATTCTTTTAATTAAATATTTATAATATAGAACCGCCTTAATACTTATCTTTAAAAAAATATATCTAAATCTACTATTAATATTTTACTTACTTAATTTCTTAAGTAGCTAGAATATAAAGAATATCTCTAGTAAAACTTATTTACTAAATATAACTCTTATAAAGATAAGTCTTATAATAATAACTTAAATAATAGTTCTAAATCCTACTATAATAATAATACTTATAATAATAGTCTCTATAATTAGAATAATATATAATAATAATCTATTAATTAGTATTATTTTTAAAATAGTTTAATATTCTATCTTATTTACTAACTATTCTACTAGTAGCTATATAATTAAAGCTATATTTTATAAAATCTCTATTAAAACTAAAATTACTATCTATAATAGAATTAAATCCTAAGCTAAAACTTATTATTTAATTCTAATTTTAATACTAATTTTTTAGGATTTCTATATAGTAGGTCCTTTATAGAATCTTACTAAAACCAGCTAGTATAAGTAAACTTTAATTATAGCAGAAATTATAATAATTATTAATCTTAAAATTAATACCGAAATAATAATTATACCTATAATACTAAAATTAATATATCTTTTAATAATAATATTTATTATATAGAATAATTTATTATATTTATATTTTAAGTAATATCTATATCTTTATTTATAGGCTTAACTAGATTTCTAGTCTTACTTATATTTATTATTTATATTAAATATCTTCTATCTAACTTCTCTATATACTATAGTAGTACTATAAAAAAAGTTAATATTAAAATAAATACTAAATTTAGACCTAATACTAATCTTACTAATACTATAATAATTAGTATTAAAAAAAATATTAATCTAATATTCTAAGTACTATATTTAATTTATTTTATATATTAAGCTAAATTTAAATTAAAAAATAAACTATATAAATACCTGTATAAATACCTTCTAAAATATATTAATTCTAGTTAACTAGAGAAGTTTATTCTATAAGTAGATAATATTTTAATAGCTACTTTTTATATAATATCTATAGTAATACTTTTAGAAGTATATATTATTAAATCTAATTATAACTATAAGCTAAATACTGCTTTATTATAAACTTACTAAAATATAGTTATTCTAGCTAGTATAAATATAACTAAAATATATAAAAAAATTATATTTAATATTAGATATTTTTAGTCTATTAATAATACTAAGTTTTTATACTTAATTTTTAAAATTAAAATTAAACCTGCTAAGCAGTCTATTATTATTAATAACTTAGGATTAAAATATCTCTCTAATATATATATTATATTTAATCTATATTTCTCTAGTAAGATATCTAAAGATTCTGTATTTATAAAATTACTTATAATAATTTTTCTAGTTAAGAATTCTAGTACTAAATTACTCCTAAATATAGAAATTATAACTAAATAAGATATTATAATATCTAGTAGCTAGTTAATTACTACTATTAAATTATATAGAAATATTATTATATCTATTAAATACTGCGTGAAAAATAATAGTTTATCTAAACTAGAAACTTTTATATATATCTTAATTTATACTAAATTATCTGTATACTCTTATATTAAAATATTTATATATTTATAGAAGTCTTTACTTACTAGCTGAGACTTTATATTTATACCTAGTAATAGACTAATTATTAGTAATTAAGAATTAATTAATAAAATCTTAATATATAGATATCTAATAGATAATAAATTTATATTTATTAAAATAATTAATAAAAGCCCTATTTCTATATTAATTAAAAGATATATCTATCTTAGTATTATATCTAATTATAAATATATTACTATCTATTATATTAACTATTTAATAGCTGAGCTTACTTACTTACTAATAAATTTTTATATTCTAATAATAGTCTTAAGAAACTAAAGAAACTAAGCCTAAATTTACTTAATTATAATCTTAAAAATATATATTAAGATCTTTAATCTAGCTTAGATTATAAGTACAGGCGCTATATAAAATATACTTTAATAAATATTTTTATAAATATCTTAAATAATAATAAATCTAAAAATAAAAATAAAAAATATATATACCTTAATTTACCTAAACTATTAAGTAAATAAGAAGTACTTTCTAATAATATAAGTATATTACTAAATAGAATTACTATCTACTATAAATAAGATAAATCTTTAACTAAATAATATTAATATCTAATTAACTAATTTAATATTTAGATTAAACCAGATAATTCTAATATTAGAATAGTTAATATTTCTGAAGATTAATAAATAAAGATTCCTATAAAAAATAATTAAAAATAATATTTATCTTAATCTTATATTTACTGTATAGGTCCTGCTGATAAAATAATAATTAATAAAATCTTTAATTTTTTTTATAATCTAAATAAGATAAAAATTATTATTAATTATATTTCTATTAAATTCTTTATATTTATTATTTAGCGTACTGTTATTAATCTGTAAATTAATAAAGTAAAATAAAAAGATTATATTATAATTAATCTATATAGAATAAATAAAGAGTCAGAGCCTGACTATTATTTTATATTTATATAGTAAGATATTATTAATCTTATATATAACTATTAATTTATTTTAATTATTAATATTACTAAATTTTTCTACTAGTAGCTTATTAAAAGAGCTTATTAAAAATATTTAATAATTATATTTTATTATAAATAAGAAGTATTCTATATTATTATTATAAAATATATTAATTTTATATCTTATATCTAATATTGAATAGATCTATTATTATATAAATTTATTATATTTACTAAAGTTTATATTAATAATATTATTATTATTTTAAAGATTCTAGAAGAATACTTTAAATATTTAGTACTAGTATTTAATTAATTATAGTATATAAATATTAAATTAGAGTTTATAAAAGTATTTATTAACTTTTCTTCTATACAGCTACTTAGATAATATATTAATATTTTAAGATTAATAATTTTTATTAAAAAGCTTAAAGCTATACTAGTACTAGAGTTCTTATATATTTTAAAAAATCTTAAATATTATATAGATCTTACTAGCTAGTTCTAATATTATATTAAATACTTTATAATATATATTAATCTACTATAAGTATATAAAATATTACTTCTTAAAGAAGTACTTTATAAAGAATAAATAAAATAAAAGTATATAAAAATTACTTATCTAGCTAACTCTAGCTCTATAAAAATTATTATTTTTAATAATTTATAAATCTAGTTTAGAAAGCTATAATTCTTATATTATTTTAATTTATCTATAATACTTTATATTAACCTAAATACTTCTAATAAAGACTATAGAGTTATAGTATATTATATTAATAATATTAATAGATATATATATAATAATCTTTTAATACTATCTTTTAAAATATATATATATTTTATTCTATTCCTGAGTAGAGTACTTACTAAAGATAAGTAATTATACTAGTTTATTAAATTAGAAGTATTATATTTAGTCTAGATACTATATAAGATTTAGTATATAATTAAATCTACTAAATAAATTATTATTTATACTAATTATACTTCTACTATTAGTATTTTAAAATAATTATCTATATAAACTATTACTTTAAAAAATCTAAATCTATATTTAGTATATACTAGTTAGTTTATTTAATAATTTTAATTAATAGTATTTTATAAATCTGGATATACTAATATTATACTAGATACTTTATCTTAATTATTCTATTCTAGTTAAACTATTATTATTTTTATATTAAATCTAGATAGCTTAAGAACTAGTATTTATTTAGAAAATAAATAAAATCCTAATACTAATATTAAGTTTATTATTTCTAAATCTATAGAATCCTTTAATAATTATATTAATTAGAATACTAAATACTTTATTAATTACCCTATCTTTATTAATCTACTATTTTCTAATATTTAGCTATCTAAAGATTTTAAACTATATTTATATAAAGATTATTTATCTAATACTTAAGCTACTATTATAATTAAAGTATTATAAAATAATAATAATATAAGCTCTTTATTTTATATTTTTAAAAATAGCTTACTTTATATATATAAATATAAGATCCTAGATAATACTAAAAAATATCTATTTATTATTTAAGAATCCTAGCTTTATATATTCTATACTATAGCTACTGAAATATTTACTATAATCTATAATAAATATAGTTACTAAGATATTAATAATTATATATATACTTTATATAGAATTATATTTTATAAAGATTAAAAGCTGCTATATAAATATATTAGTTATTATCTAATATATTTAGAAAATAATATTTATTATTATTTATTATATAAAATATTATAGCCTATCTTATCTATATCTATATTATTTAACTTAATCTTAATAGACTTTATTATATATCTCTTATATAATAGCTTTACTATTAATAAGTATATTTCAGAAACTATTAATAATAAGTAAGATCTTAATATAATATTAATATTTATTAATAAGTTTACTAAATATATTAGTCTAGTTTCTAAATATTTTATATAAACTATTTTTATATAAGATATTATTCTTATAAATTACTTTTATTTTTATAACTAAAGACTACTAAAAGATTTTATCTCTAATTAAGATACCTATTTTATATTAAGCTTCTAGAAAAACTTATTTAATAAGATTTTTAATATTAACTAGTACTATTTTACTATCTACTACCTATAATTAGATAGATAGACTAAATAAATAATCTAGTAAATTAAAATTATATTCTACTATACTTATATATAAGACCTACTATAGCTAAACTAAATATTTATTATTATTACTATTATTAATAGAATATAGAGCTTAATTACTAAGATAAGTCTATATAAGCTACTATTTAATATAAAGCTATATATATCCTAGAATATTTTAAAGTATATATTTAAATAAGATTTTAGTATTAGGCTAGATACTAAAGAAGTAATAAAATATATTATAGTATAAATAAAGATTATATATAATTAAAAATATTTACTAGTTATATTTAGCTCTAATAAATTTATTTACTTATATTTATATTATAGATATAAGTTACCTATTTCTTAATACTTATTACTTAAGTTTAATAAGTAATATACTGATCTATTTATTATTACTAAATATATTAGAAAATAAGCCTACTAACTTAAAGATTTACTATTAAATTAGAAGATATATCCTATTATATTTATTACTTAATTAGAATCTACTCTAAATCCTAATAAAGATCTCTATAAATAATATTATACTAAACCTAACTATATTACTAATAATTAATATCCTAAAGATAATAATTATTAAGAAATTAAGAAGATTATTAATAAATAATCTATTTATTAAAACCAGAATTATATTTATTTTATATAATATCTAGTATATTAGGCTGGTTATAGTACTAATAAAAATTAATAAATATTAGAATAAGATTTTACTAATACTAAAAAAGTAATTATAGAGTATAAAAAATATTTAAAAAATAATTAAATAAAAAAAATCTATTATTACTATTAGTTACTATTTATATATATATTATTTCCTATTTTCTATCTAAGTTAATATATATCTATAAGAATATAGAGTTTTCTTATTTAACTTTATTATTATAATACTAACTAGTTATTATCTATTAATATATACTAAAGACCTCCTACTATTTATTATATTTATATACTAATAGACTTATGTTATTCCGGTTAAATAGCTTTAGCTCCGCTTCTAGATCCTGTTATTTAAACTAATTCAACACTTTACTAATTTATCAGATCGCCTGTCTTGCGATATTACTATCTACTACTATATATACTATTTTTATAAAAAGAATAAAGATATAATTCTTTTTATTACTAGCTAAAATAATAATCCTATTTTAGGCTGTTTATAAGTACTCTTAGCTATATATATATAATATTATTTAATTTCTTATAATTCTAATTATAGTATTCTTATATTATATATTCTAGTACTATTTTTTATAGTACTATAAGCTATTTAATTTTAAAAAATTCTTAGGAGAGATCTTCTTTAGAGATTTTATATTCTTAAAAAATCTCTAGGAGGGGCTTTCTATAGGGGTAGCAGATAATTTTTATTTTTTATTTTAATTTTTTATTTATTTTTTATTTTAATTTTTTATTTTTTTTTTATTTTTTTTTTTTTAAATTAATAATTTTTTTTCTATAATTAGGATTCTATATAGTCTATAGATATTATAGATCTTTTTTTTTTATATTTTTATAGTAATTATTACTGCTTCTTATAGATATCTAGTATAATAGTATTCTTAATATAGCTAAATAATTTCTATATATTATAATTAAGATCTTATCTATACTATCTAACTAAGAATTAAAGATTTTTTTTATATTTATAGTTTATAATTATATTTTTAATCTTATATTTTTTTTTTTTTTATTAATAAATAGTAATTCTAGCTTTAGAGCTTTATAAGAATTTCTAGTATATTTATAAAGTAAAAAGATATAAAATATATTATAGAATTAATATATCTCTAAATATAGATATAATTTATAGAATTAGTACTATATATATATAATTTTAAAAAATCTTAGATATTAGTTACTTAACTTATAGCTTAGTCTAGCTTAGTTAATATTTCTTATATTTAATATAATAAAGTTACTAATTATAAATTATATATTTTTATATTTTTTATTATACTATTTTTTTATAGCTTTAATTA
>JAMFNV010000030.1:0-18911 GCA_025768905.1 Aspergillus sp. MA 6041
CTAGGATTATATTATATTTATTTATATTAATAGCTTTAAATTCTAAGTATTATTTATATAGTTTATTTTTTATATTTTTTATATATACTAATAGTATATAGCTTCTATAAAAAATTATATTATAATTATTTATTATATATATCTTTTTTAGTACTCCTCTACTATTTAAGAGTAGATTTTATTTAATCTAATATTAATCTATAAAATTTATCTTTATACTAAAATCTAGTAGAATCTATATCTTTTATAGCTATTTTTATTTTTTTTTTAAAAATATTATAAATATAATTATTTTTTATTATTATAATTTAAAAAAAAGATTTAGTATATTTATTATATAAAACTCTAGATTCTTAAGTTTTTTAATTTATTTATAGTTTTATTAGATTTTATATTATTTTTTTATAAATATACTCTGCTGTCTACTAGTTAATATTATAATTTAATATATCTAATTTTACTATAATTATAGTAGTTTAGATTATTCTTATATATTTTTATATTTTTTATCTTTTTTTAAATATTATATTAATACTTATAATTTTTATTATAGATTTATAATTCTCTATAAGTATTTCTACTATTATATTTTTTTTTTAAATAAATCTTATATACTACTTATTAATATATATATTTTATATATTATAATTTTCTTAAAATTCTTATAATTATAGTTTAATTCCAGCGCGCTCCGGTATTCTAGAATTAATTTTTTAATTATTAATAAATAAATTATATATATATTATAATTTTCTAGCTTTTATAGATATTATAAAAATTTTTTATAGATTTTATTATATATTTTAGAATATAGAATAGTCTTTTATACTTTATTATTTAATAATTTAGCTAGATATTATTTAAATTTTTTAAAATATTATATAAACTTATATACTAACTAATATATTTATTATCTTATATTATAATATAATACTATTATTTTTTACTATAATATTATTAGATTATTAATTATATATAATAAAGTATTATTAAAATTATTCTATATTAAATTTTTTAATAAGATTATATATATTTCTTTCTAGTTATATATTTTAGATAATATTAGGAATATTATTATATAATTAATCTTTTTTTTATTAGTTTTATAATATTTTAAGAATATTTAAAAATAATTTTCTATATAAAGATATTAATTTAAATATTTATATAAATTATAGCTAGTATGTAGCAAGTTGACGTCTTGATATGTCATGAATTAGTAGATTAATGATGAAACTAAGTGAAGAACTAGTAAGAAGTTATAGAAGACAGGAAGCATACAGTAAACTGTAGAGATTAATAATATAAACTGTCCGGAAGAAAGATAGTACTGATAACCAGAGAGATTAGTATATAATAATATAAAAGATATAATAAAACTAGTATTCTTATTAGTAGGATTAAGTATAATATAAATAAGAGCTAATTAGATATAAAATAGTTATTAAATATATTCTTTAAATTTATCTATAAGTTTCTTACAGCTGTTAAAATAATTATATTATATTTATTTATTATACTTAGTATTAAATTCTTTTTATTAAATAAGATACTATATAAATTCTATATAGCTTTAATTAAAGTAAATTATATATTTATTTAGGATTTTATTTATATTATATTAATTAGTGTCTTTAGAAAAGTACTTATTAAAAATAGGATTAGATTAATTAAACTAGTAATTAAAAAGATCCGCAGTAGAGTCAGTATTTTTATTAGTAAGATTTCTGTTAGTATTATACTTTATATAAGTTACTAGTTTTAATTAGGTAATAGAAAATATAGGATATATATAAAACTTTACTAGTAGCTCTAGGTAATAAATAAGATATCTAATATATTTAAGTATTTTAAAAAAGCTAGTATACTGCTAAAATAACTTATAGTAGATATTTATAATAGATAAATTATAATCTTAATATAGATAAATAAATATAATATTATTAATATAGAATTTAATTAATTAATAATCTTAATTATAGAGATACTTTATATATATAATAATAAAAAATAATACTTCTTTAGTATTTAGATAAATATTAAAATTTTAGTAATAAATATACTTTAATAAGTTCTATAGTTAGTATAGATTAATACTAAAAAATAATTTTAAAGATATTTATCTAATAAAGATAAATAATAAGATATTTAGAGTATTTATAATATAAAATAACTATACAGACTAGTTAGTAAAACTAAAAGTAGAAGTATAATATAATATTATATTAATTATTTAGATTATTTATTTAATCTATCTATTATTCTATAGATAATATATTATAAAATAGTATTATTAATATTTTATTATATTAAGTATTCTCTTTTAGAAGTTACTTATAAAGTAGGGGTCTTTATTTAAGATAAAGTATTATAAAATTCTCTAATTATAGAATATAAAATATTAGGCTATTATATATTTTTATTAGATAGTAGACTACTTAGTATTATTAAAGATAAGAATAATTACTTTTATAAATTTATTAATTATAATTATAAGTATATTATATTAGTTATATTTAAATAAATAAGTAATAAAGTTAATTATAATTATATTAAAGAATATTAATTAGACTATAATAGATTATAATAATCTATATAGCTTATAATAATAAGATTTATTCTTTAAATATACTAAATAATAACTAATATATTTATAAAATAATTAGTAGTCTTTATAAAGTATAAATTCTTATATAATATATAAATATTTTTTAATATCTTAGTATCTATAATTATTATAAATTATCTTAAAAAGCTCTTATATTATTAAATAAAATAGGTAAAGCTAAGGTTCTTTAATAATATTATATATAAGAAGATTAGTATTTTTTTTAGTAGATAAAGTAAGCTATTTTCTTTATAATAAAGTAGTTTAGTACTAGAGTCTAAATATAATATTTTTTATATAAGTATAATATAGTTATTAAAGAAGTATTTATTTTAGATATAGATTTTAAATTTATTACTTAGCTTAATAATAGAACTAATATAGTAAATATTAATAATAAAATAATTAAAATTAAGATTTTTTTTAGTAGTTATTATACTAGATAAATAAAATAATATATTAGCTATAATATTTTATTTTTTTAATTTATAATACATTTCTAATCAGAATTATTAAATATACTATAATACTTAGATTAAATAAAGATTTAGTTTCTCTAAAGTAATAGTATTAAATAATATTTACTTTATAATACTAATTATAGATATATAGTTAGTATAAATAATAGTAGATAATTAACTTATTTTAACTAAATAATAAATCTTATATAATACCTAGACTAGATATAATACTTCTAATTTTATAAACTAATAATATTTTTTAGTATTAATAATAGATTTAAAAAGAAATAGTACTAGCTAAATTAATATTTAAGTAGAAAGTATTAATATTAAAATATATTTAAAATTAGGTTTAATATAGAATACTATAGTATTTATATTAGATTTTAAAGTATTAAGATCTATATATAATTAATAATTAATATTAAAATAAATAAGAAAAAAAGAATTTATAAAGATTTTTTATAAATATTTAAAAGTAGCCTATTTTTCTATAATTAGTTAAACTAAAGAGATTTTTAATATATAGTCTTAATAAGCAGAGCCCTTACTAGAATTATTATAAAATAATAATATTTTTTATTTTTTTAAGAATTTAGTATAATAAGTATATTATTTAATATAATTATAAAACTATCTAGTAAGATTAAAATAGATTTTTAGATTATATAGTATATTAGAGAATAAAAGTTTCTATAATATTTTAAACTTTTTTTAGAAGTACTTAGGCTAAGAATATTAATATATTAATTAAGTAAGATTATAGATAGGAATCTAATATATATTTTATTAAATTTAAACTTAATATTTAGGTCTTTAAGCTTCTAAAATATAACAGTAAAATATTTAAGATATTTTTTAAAGATAAGTAAAATAATAACTATATTATTTATATATACTCTATAAAAATTATAAAAAGTTTTTAGATATAGATCTATCTATCTTTATATATAGGATATACTGTTAATAAATTTTATAATAATAATATAGAAGACTTTCTAGCTATAATATATTATTATAATAAGATAATTATAATATTTATACTTAATAAACTATTAATAAAAAAATTAATAAATATTAATAACTATAATATAAGTATAATTTTTAATAAGATATATAATTTTTTATTATTTAAATATAAAGTAGAGATTAGATACTATTTCTTAATTTACTTTATATATATTAATAATAATAATATAAGTTTTATATTTAGATTTATTATTATTAATCTTATTAAGAGTTCTCTAGATAATAAATATAGAATATCTAGAGAAAATATATTCTTTTAAAAATAATATTTTAAATTATATATATAGTAGGTTAAAAGTAGTATTAATCTATTACTTATTTTAGTTACTAATATAATAGACTTTAGATTTTAGAATATAATTTTTCTAGCTATTCTTTAATAATATTTTTATTTATTAATCTTTAGATATATAGATTATTTTAATAGTTTTAGATATTTCCTAGATATTATATTTTTTAATAATTTCTTAAAAATATATAATAATCTTTAGATTAGTCTTATAGATTATAGTATTATTTAATAAAACTATAATATTATTAAAATTTTTAGAATTAAGGATCTTAGATCTTTTTATAATTCTAAACTTAGTATTATAAAAAGAGTTCAGTTTATTATTAATTAAGTAAGATATTTAAATAAAAATATTATTTAGGTCTTTAATTAAATAGTATATATAAATAAAGATATTATCTATATATTAATAATAGTATTAGTTTTTATTTATAAGTTCTATAGGATTTAGAGAAAGTATAGTATTATAAATAAGTTTAATAAGTTTAAATACTATATAGTAGGCAGTAATATAGTTAGTATCTAAGATTATTCTAAGATAAATATAATAAGTAGGAACTACTAGTCTATCTAATTTATTTATTATTTTAATAAATAAGAATTCCTTATTAATAAGATAAGTATAGATTGTGAATTTAATTATATTTTTAGAATATTTAATAGATTTAAATAGTAGATCTTAATCTATTAAAAATTAAGTATAAGTTTTAATAGAGATCTTTATTTATATATATAGAAGAATAACTATTTAATATATTATAATTATAAAAATATTAGTTATTTAATTTTTTTTTATAATATATTAAATAATAATTTTAATATTAGTACAGCTTATAATTATAGTAGTTTTTTTTTTTAAAATTAAGATAAAAATTTTTTTAATTAAGTATTTTAATACTAATAAGTATATATAGCTTAAAATTGTTTATAAAAAAGATTTATATATTAATTTTAGTAAAATTATACTCTAAATTATAGCTAGTAGAGAAATAACTAAGAAAGTATAAATTAAATATAATAATATAATTAATAGTATTCTATAATTTTATATCTTTTACTATAATATTATTAAGACTGTCTTTAATAATAGTACTAGATATAGTATAAGTAAATTTTATATTAATAATTATCTAGGAGTATCCTGTATCTATATAAATATTAAGATAGTTTTTAGTAGTATTTAATCTAATATATATAGTAATACTATAGTAGATTTACAGGAGTTCTTAGATATCTATATTAAAGATATTATATTTTAATTTAATAATATATATTATATTAGGTAGATTAGTAGGAATATTATTAATAGGTCTAGTATAAATATAGTAGAATAGATATTTATATAAAATATTATTAAAAATAAAGTTTATAGTATAGTAGTTATAGCTAGTAATAATAAGATTAATATTAATAGTATAAGTATAAGTATTTAATATAATATTTAATAGTTTATATTATTTATAGTAGGTACTAGTAATCTTAGTATAGCCTTTATTATTATACTAATAGTTAAGAACTAATATTTTAATAATACTTATAATATATATATCTTACTCTAATAATTTAACTATATTATAGCTAGGATTATAAGAATTAATCTTAATTAGTTAGTTTAGTAGATAAAGTATTATTCTTAGTAGTATAAATATAAATATTAGAATATTAGTATCTATTATTATTATAATTATTCTAAGATTAATAATTTTCTTAATTAGTATAGCTACTATAAAAACTATTAATATAACTAGTATAGCTATTATAGTAGTAGTTATTATTAGAATAATTATTATTAGAATAGCTTAAATTATAGATAGAATCTATATTATTATTTATTATTTAATATTAATTTATATTAGTATATTTATTATAATTCTACTATAGCTGATAGCTATAATCTTCTTAATTAGATCTAGCTTAAAAACTAGATACTGCTCTATTATTATTATAGATAAGTCTAGAGTAAGTATTTAACTAGAAATTCAGCTGATAATTTAACTGGTATAATAAGTAGAATAGATGGTTAGATAAGTAGTTTAATATATATATATAATTTTAACTACTGTATTAATTAATAGGTAAGTTCTGTTAGCTATAAGAAGTACTAGAAGTAGAGTTTTAATTAAGATTAGAATTATTATTATTATAGGAATTTTTTTAGTAGTTATATTTCTTATAGTATTAAGTAATAATATTTTTCTAGAAAAATTTTTTTTTTTAAGGATTTTAAGAAATTAATCTAGAGTTATTATATCTTTAGATATAGAAATATTCTATTAAAAATTAAGCTTAAGTTAATTCTAAATTCTTTATATTTAGTTTAATAAATTAATAAGATTAGTAGTATAAGTATAATAAATAATATTTTTTATAAAGTTTTAGAGGATTTAATTAGTATAAATATTAAAATAGTTATATAATAAAAAGATTAGCTTATATAAAATAGCTTAAGTATTAAATTTAAAATATTTAATAAGTAAAGTAAGTTATTTAGTTTTTATAAAGATAGTATATAGTATAATTTTCTTAAAATTATTTAGTTAAATAATAAATTAATTTAATATAGTATTATATAAATATACTTAAATATTTATTTTTACTATATCTTTATCTTTATAAGTAATAATATCTTAAATATAATTAGTAAAGATATTTATATCTTTATAATAGATAGTATTATTAATTTATTTTATAGTAATATTATTAGTAAGATTTAGCTAGAAATAACTAATTTCTTTAGTCTTCTAGAATCTAGTAAAACTATTAGTAGTAGATATAATAAGAATATTATTATATATATTTTAGTTCTAATTAGTATTTTAATTACTATTTAGATTTAGATTTAAATTAGGATTAGGATTAGATTCTAGATTATTATTATTATTAGAATTATTGGGATCTCTAAGGTCTCCAGCCCCTGCGGTACAGTAATAATAAGGATTCTAAGCTTAGTTTAAATATTATTTAAATTAAATTAGATATTAATTAGTATCTTTTTAATTTTAATAAATTAGCTAGTTTATATTAGTTTAGTTATTTTAGATTAGTATTATTAAGTTAGCTATACTTAATCTAATATTAATATTTCTTATTCTAGTATCTTTAGTAGAACTAGCAGGATTTATAAAGCTTAATACTATTAGTTTATATTAAAAACTAGAATATATATTATTAAAAGTATTATATTAAGAACGCAGTAGTCGGCTGAAGGTAAAGTAAGATTTTAATCTAGATAAATAACTAATTTATAGTAACTTCTTTAGTAAAGATAGCTAAGATATAAAAAATAGTATTAATATTTTAGTTAAAATTTTCTATATTAAGATAGATAATAATTTATCTACTAGTTTAATTAAAAATATAATAGTAGAAATATTTAAGTATATATCTAGTAATAGATAAGAGGATTTATAAGTAGTAATAAGTATAGAGTAATAGATAATTAATAGTTTAATAAGAATAAGAGTATTATTAGTAATATTATTTATACTATAATTAGTTAATATAATAGAGATTAAGAAAGTAGAATAATTATTAAATAATTTAGTAAGAATTATATCAGTAGAATCAGATATATATATATATTTATATTAATTAGTATATAACTTATCTTTTAATATATTTAATAAAATTAAGATAGAGTAGAAAATAGTAAAATCTAATATTTAGTAAGAATTTATAGTATTAGCTTTAGTTAGTAAATTAATAATAATCTATTTAATATATTCTAGTTAGTTAATTATTTTTAAGATATTTATAAGCTTAATAAATTCTACTATAGTATAGTATAATAAGAATTAGTAGATCTTCTAATTAAATAAAAATAAAAGATTTTTAGTAGAGGCTGGCAGAGAGTAAATAGAGATATAATATTTAATTAAATAAATAATAGATTTATTAAATTTAATAATATTAGTATTTATTAAATAATACTTAAATATTACTAGCTAGTAGGCTAGTTCTAAAATATATTTAGCTAGATAAATTAGTATTAGTTTTAATAATATAGACTAGTTTTAGAGCTAGTATAGTAAAGATAGACAGATATTTAATAAATTTTAATAAAAAAAGCAGGGAATTAATAAAATTTAATAATTTAGAGATAATATAAGAGAAGTTAAAGATTAGACTTAATAATTAATAAAGAATACTATAATTAAGAGAGTAGAAAATACTATACTCTAATATATTAATATATTAATTAGAGTAAAATAATAAATTTAGATTTACTAAATTATTTTTAATATAGAAAAAAGGTATACTTAAATTAAAGTAATATCTAGATTAAACTAGAATATACTACTAATTTATAGTAAGTTAATATCTTAATATATTATAAATTAGTAGATTAATAATAAAACTAAGTGAAGAACTAGTAAGAAGTTATAGAAGATAGGAAGTATATAGTAAATTATAGAGACTAATAATATAGACTGTCTAGAAGAAAGATGGTGCTGATAACCAGAGGGGTTAGTATATAATATAGTAAATTTCTTTATATAAAAATATTTTTTTAAAAATTTTATTTTATTATTCTTAGAACTATTTAATCTTAAAAATTAATAATTTTATAGTATTTCTAGAGCTAATTATATTATTATTTAGATATTCTAGAATAGTATCTTTATATTTATATATATAATTTTATTATATATATATAATTTAGTTTTTAGAATCTTTTATTTCTTTTATAATAATACTAATTTTATATATTATATAGCTACTTCTTTTTATTTTAGAAATTCTTTAATATTTTTACTAAATTATAGATTATTTTTATTATTTTATATTAAGTTTTAAAATTAGAATAAGTCTTCTTCTATTATTTTTAAACTTAAATAGTAAATTATAATACTATTTATTTTTTTAATATTTATTATTTCTTAATTTTTATCTATTATCTTAAAAAGTTTATATTATTATATTATTTTATATAATAGGGGCTGTTTAATTCTACTTACTATAGTATTAAATTTACTTTTAAATTTTAGATTTTATTATAACTGCGTGTATCAGGCCTCTAGAAAAAAAGTAATTAAAACTATAAAACTATAATACTAATATAACAGCTCTCTAAAAATTATAAAAATATAATATATAATTAGTAGAAGATAAATCTATATTTAATAGAATTAATTATTAGTTCTTCTAGCTAAGAACCAGTAGTATAATATATAGTTATATATTATATAACAGCCGCTTAGCAGCTGTGGTGTGCCTGAGGCACTATTATGCAGCATCCGCAGGTAGCGGCGCATAACACTATCTAAAATTATTATATATTAAAAAATTTTTAAAATTTAATAATTAAGTTATTAATAATATTATAAAAAAATAACTTATCTTAGTAAAAAAGTACTTTAAAATTAAATAAATACTAATAAAGAAAAATCTATCTAATATTTAAAAAATTTCTTATATTAAAAACTTTTTTAATAAGACTGTAAAGACTATATAATAAGTATAAAAAAAATATAAAAAAAAAAATTAAATTTATTAATATTTAAAATAAATTTTATAATTAGATTATAGGTTATTTTCAAAAGTACTTTAATAAAAATAAAAAATCAGAATATTTTACTAATTATATATAAAATAATACTAGTATAATAAATTATAATAGTTAATTTATTAATATTATTATTTAGATAAAACCAGTCCTGCCTCAATATTTAATTATTTAATATTTTAAGAATAGAATTAAACTAGTACTCTAAGTATAACTTATTAAAGATCTTAATTAATTAATAATACTTAAAAAACTAGTATAAAAATTTAATTTATATAAATAAAAAAATATTATTACTAAATACTATATAAATATAGTATAAATTAATATTAATTAAATTAATATTATAAATCTAAATACTTTTATTATTTAATTAAAATAATTAAATAAAAAATCTTTATAATAAAAAAGATAGTATAGTACTAATTATATTTATTTTATTTATAAAATAAAAAAATACTAATAGTCTAATTATCTTAATAAAAAAATAAAATAATACCTAAGTTAAAAAACTTAAAAAAAAAATTATTAGATAAAGAAAAAGAACTAATAATTAAAATAATAAAAATTTCTTAAATAAAGATCTAAAAATTAAAGATTTTAAATATATTAAAATTTTTTCTAAAAAAAAATAACTTACTAATAACTTTTTTTTAGAAATATAAAGCTAAATTATATATTATAGAATTAAATATTATTTTATATATATATATTATTAAATTTAAAGTATCTATTAAGATTATTAAGATTTTTATTAACTCTACAGCTAGCTATTTATTTTTATTAATTTAGTTAACTAAGTAGCTTAAGACTTATTAAATTCCTTAAAAAATAATATAATTAAATATTAAAATAATAAATAAAAAGATTTTATAAATAAAAAATTATCTCTAGTTACTAATAATCTTTAAAAAAATATAAAAATTTATATAAAAATTTATATAAAAATCTATATATTAAATCTATTCTATTATAATATAATTTTAAGATAAAATTAATTAAAAAAGTAAACCTCTAAATTAATTAAATAATATTTAAAATATAATTACTCAAAAAGAATAAGAGATATCTATATATTATTAAGTTTATTAATATTAGAAATTATATCTTAAGTATAAAATTAGTATTAGAATTAATAAATATAAAATAAGTAATAAGAATTTTTAAGAAATAAAAAAAAAAACTATTTTAATTATTATTTAGTTACTTTAAAAAATTAATATTATATAAAAAAAAAGATTAATATTATTATTAAGAAATTTATTAATATTTTTTAAAAAACACTACTATTAATATTATCTCTTAAGTATAGACTTAAATATTATATTAATATAAATAATAAATTATTTATTAATTAACTATTTTATTCTTTATTATAAGAGAAGTTAAAGAAGTTAAAGAGATAGCTTATAAAGCTATTTAATAAAAAAATTATTTAAATATCTTCTAGTCTATAAAGCTTCTCTATTATCTTTATTCTAAAAAAAATAAATAATAGAGGATATATATTAATTATTATTTATTAAGTTAAAAAATATTTTAAAATAGATATCTATTTCTATATATCTAAAACTTTATTAATTAAATAATTATGTAAAATAAAGTATTTCTTTAAAATTAATCTTTTTTTTAATTACTAGTAGATTAAGATAGATAAAATATTAATTTATAAAATAATATTTAATATTTTTTTTAAAAAATATAAGTTTTTAATTATATTTTTTAGTTTATTAAATATTTTAGCTATATTTTAAATACTTATAAACTATATTTTAATATTATACTTAAAAAATTTCTACTTTATTTATCTTAATAATATACTTATTTTTTTAAAGATATAAAAGAAATATAAGTAGTATATTAAAATAATTCTTAAAATATTATAGTAAAATAAATTATTTATTAAAAACTTAAAGTATATCTTTAAAGTTAAAAAACTAAAGTTTTATAGATATATTATTAAATAAAAGATAGTATAGCTAGTACTAACTAAATTTAAAATAATTAAAAAATAACTATAGTTAAAAAATATTTATAAGTTATAATAATTTATAAGTCTATTTATATATTATTATTAATTTATTTAAGACTTTATAAAGATAGCAGCGCCACTATATAAACTTTTAAAAAAGAAGAATATAAGAAAATAAAAAAAATAATATTAATTAATCTTATAAAATACTAGTTATAAGAAAATATTTTAATAATTAAAAATATGATTCTCTGCAGTTCCTTGCATTGGTGGACAACAACATCAGAGCTCCTGATATATAATTAGTAATAATAATATCTACTAGTTCTATCTTTAGATAGTACTACTGCTGATGTTTTAGTAGTATCTATATAGAGTCTTAGATAGCTAATAAATTTAAAAAATAATAATATCTGAAATTAGTCTTTAGACTATACTTTAGTACTTTAAAAGCTTTAATATTTACTAAATTTAGATTATTATTATATCTAGTAGTATATTTTTTATTTTACTGGTATTATTAAAGAAAAAAGATTAGTAAATTATATTTTTTAAACTAGAGATTATTAAAGATTAATAATTATAATAATATTAATAGTCTACTAGTAAAAAATTTTCTGTATACTAGGAAATCTGAAGACTAATAAATAAAATAGATACTTTAGAGAATATAAAGATAATATTCTAAATAAAAAAGAAAAAAGAAAAAAAAAGATTTAATCTATTAATTTTAATAAATAATAATAATAAATATATAAAATAGTTTCTATATTCTTTTTAATAATAATAACTACTAAAATCTTATAATATACTAAGATAATAATATCTAGATAATCTAATATACAGCTGGGTAATAGAATAATTAAATTAAGATTTTAATCTAAATACTAGAATAATAAAATTTATTCTAATAAAAGAGTAATAAAAGAATAATAAAGATTAAATAATATAAATAATAATAAAAAAAGATTTTTTTTAAATTAAAAAAATAATAAAATAATAATAATATTTTAAAATAAAAAAAATTAGTTAAGACTATAATTCTAAACTAAATAATAGTTTTTTAATTAAAGGAAATAAAATCCTATTTAAAATTATTAGATATTAAAAAATTTCTTAAGTTGAATAGTTAAGTTACTAATAATACTGTAAAAATATAGCTTATTTTAATAAAGAAATATTTTAAGATTAAATAAATATTAATAAAAAAGAATCTATCTAATATTTAGAAGATTTATTATATTAAAGATTTTCTTAATAAAACCGCGAAGACTATATAATAATTATAAAAAAAAAATATAAAAAAAATTTAAACTTATTAATATCTAAAATAAGTTCTGTAATTAGATTATAAGCTATTTTAAAGAGCTTCTTAATAAAAATAAAAAATAAGAATATTTTATTAATTATATATAAGATAATATTAGTATAATAGATTATAATAATTAATTTATTAATATTATTATTTAGATAAAACTAGTTCTACCTAAGTATCTAGTTATTTAATATTTTAAAAGTAGAGCTAAACTAGTATTTTAAGTATAATTTATTAGAGATCTTAATTAACTAATAGTACTTAAAAAACTAATATAAAGATTTAATTAATATAAATAAGAAAATATTATTATTAGATACTATATAAATATAGTATAAGTTAATCTTAATTAAATTAATATTATAAATTTAAGTACTTTTATTATTTAATTAAAATAATTAAATAAGAAATCTTTATAATAAAAAAAATAATATAGTACTAATTATATCTATTTTATTTATAAAATAAAAAAGTATTAACAGTCTGATTATCTTAATAAAAAAGATAAGATAATACCTAAGTTAAAAAACTTAAAAAAAAAAGAAGACTACTAAATAAAAAGAAGAAATTAATAACTAGAATAATAAAAATCTCTTAAATAAAAGTCTAAAAATTAAAGATTCTAAATATATTAAAATCTTTTTTAAAAAAAATTAATTTATTAATATCTTTTTTTTTAAAAGTATAAAACTAAGTTATATATTATAGAATTAAATATTATTTTATATACTTATATTATTAAGTTTAGAGTACTTACTAAGATTATTAAGATTTTTATTAACTTTAGAGCTAACTATTTATTTTTATTAATTTAGTTAGTTAAGCAGCTTAAGGCTTATTAAACTTTTTAAAAGATAATATAACTAAATATTAAAATAATAAATAAAAAGATTTTATAGATAAAAAGCTATCTTTAATTATTAATAATCTTTAAAAAATAGAAAACTTATATAAAAATTTATATATTAAATTTATTTTATTATAATATAATCTTAGAATAAGATTAGTTAATAAAAGTAAACTCTTAAATTAATTAGATAATATCTAAAATATAATTATTAAAAAAAAATAAAAAATATTTACATATTATTAAATTTATTAATATTAAGAATTATATCTTAAATATAGAATTATTATTAGAATTAATAAATATAAAATAAATAGTAAAGATTTTTAAAAAATAAAAAAAAAAATTATTCTAACTATTATCTAGCTACTTTAAAAAACTAATATTATATAAAAAAAAAATTAATATTATTATTAAAAAATTTACTAGTATTTTTTAGAAGAAACTACTACTAATATTATCTCTTAAGTATAAACTTAAGTATTATATTAATATAAGTAATAAATTATTTATTAACTAACTATTTTATTCTCTATTATAAAAAAAGTTAAAGAAGTAAAAGAAACAGCTTATAAAATTATTTAATAAAAGAATTATTTAAATATCTTTTAATTTATAAAGCTTTTCTATTATTTTTATTCTAAAAAAAAAAAAAAAAAAAAAAAAAAAACAACAACTTCCGCGCAGAACGAATTTTTGAAATTATACTGTAAAACCACGCCTAATTAGTACTAAAATTAAGTAAGTTTCTTATAACAGTCTACTAAACTGATTAATACTAATTTTAATTAATTTTAGTTAATATAATACTACTATTAAAGGAATAGCTAGCTTTAGTCTTATTCTAAGAAAACTTTACTATTAAGTATAATTACTTTATAAATATTTACTATAATATAATATACTTTACTAAAATAATTAAGTAATAACTTAATTATAAAATTTTTAAATTTTTTTAGAAACTCTTCTAGAATATCTAGAATATTATTAATAATCTTCTAAAAAATCTTCTAGATATAAAATAGATAAATATTACTACTAGTCTCTAAACTAATATTAATATTCTTCTAAAAGATATAACTATTCTTAAGAATACTTTCTAAATAATCTTTATAAAAATCTAAATCTATACTAAAGCTACTAAGAAAATATTATTATTAATTTATTACTAGTTATTTTATAACTCTAGTAACTCTAGGGGTACTATATCTTTAAAACTTAATTAGGATTATAAGATTATTATTAAATTAAGTATCTAATTTATATAATAATACTATAAGTATAAGAATCCTAAAATTCTTAAAAAAATTAATTAAGTTCTTTAGAAGATTAGTAAATCTATTAATAGTCTAGCTCTAGCTAATATATTTTTTTAAACTATCTATTAGCTTAAGTTAGATAATCTAAGCTTAGTACTTAATAATACTATCTAGGTAGAGATAGTCTATTAATATTAAGAATAAATAGCTAAACTTAATAGATTAACTAAAATATAGATTTTTATCTAGAAGATAGTAGTAGATAGTATTCTAGTAAAGATTATAAATCTATTAAATAATATACCTACTATTATTAACTAGTTAATTAATAATAATTTTAGATAGTAAGATAATAAAATTAATTATATTAATTAACTTACTAAGACTATTACTAGTAAGAAAAAAATATTAATTATAATAGAGTTTATAAATCTAAATATAATAAATAAAATAATAGATTTAGGTCTTATTTAAGATATTATAGTTCTAAAGACTTAGATCTATAATTAATCTACTTATATTAAATAATATTATAACTATTAGAGATATAGCTATATAAAAAGTATTTATTTTAATTAAATTATTTATATTTATTATATAGAGAGCTACTAGACTTAGGATTATTTATATAAGTAGACTAGAGATATAAGCTGTAAGTATACTAACTATAATAATATATATATAGTATAGATAAAGACTTATCTATACTTTTAAAATAAACTAGTCTAAATTAAGATAATAAAGATATTTTAAAAATAATATTATTAAATATCTATCTATCTAAGCCTAGGGTTAGTTATCTCTTTAAACTCTAAGATTTTAATAATCTTAAACTCCTAGGCTTCAGAATCAGACTCTATAATTTTAGGATCTAAATCTAGTAGTAAGATAGTACTAATATCTAGATTTTAATCTAATATTAAAATATAGCTGCAGCTATAGGTCTGTTCTAGTATTTAGAATAAATAAATAATCTAAAGACTATTAATTCTAGAATTAGATTTAGAACTAAGCTAGGAAGATAAGTTATATTTAGAATTAATAAATAAGAGAAGAATAAGAACTATCTAGTTTATAAAATTAATCTAAATAGATAATATAAATATTAATCTACTAGATAAGATATCTAGATCTAGAAGAGATAGTAAAATAAACCTAGCCTAGATCTTTATAAAAAAAAAAGCTATATAATTATTATTATAAAAAATAGTATTTTTAAGTACTAAATTTATTATAAATATATTAAGAAAAAAGTTTTAAGAAAAAATAATAATTATTTATAAAGACTCTACTACTTTTAATATTTAAATAAAGTTAGAATAGAGCTATTTTAAAATTAAGAATATTTTTAGAAAAATAAGATTATCTATATTTATAAGATATAGAAATAATTAAGATAAGATAGATTAAATCCTAAAATCTAAATCTAATAAAAAAAAACTTAATAATAAAAATAATAAGCTAGTAGAGATAATAAAAAGCTTTTAATACTTAGCTCTAGCTAGATAGTTATAATTAATAATCTTAATAAATTAGAATCTAAATAGTTTAAAAAAAAGAAATATAAAGTAAACTAAAATTAACTAAAATAAAATATTTTAAAAAGCTAAATTTAGATTAGTTAAGATCCTAATAATTAGGAACTAGATACTAATTATTTCTAATAATTAATAAGTCTTTCTAGATTATCTAATATAATATAAATTAATTAAAAAATAATATTATAACTAATTTTTTCTAGAATCTTTAGATTCTAGAGGCAGAGATTATTATAATCCAGGAATTATAGTAAAATCTATAATAAAATATTATTTATTATCTAGCTAAGACTATCTACTATCTTATTTACCTACTAGAAGAAGAGACAGGGGCTTAAAATTAGGAATAATATAAAAACTAAACTAGAATATATATATTTATATTTAAGTAGTTTAATATAAGCTACTAAATCTATATTATATATTCTAAAAATCTTTAAGAACTATAATTCTACTATTACTATCTTAGAAAAGCAGAATACAGGACCCTGAGAATCTTTAATATATATAATAAATAATAAACTAATACAGCTGGCAGACTATAAAGATTACTTAAAAAAAATAAGAATTAGCTAGTATTAGATAACTTTAATCTCTATTACCTAATATAAAAAAATAAGTAGATAAGAATAGATAAAAGAGTAAATAATCTTCTAGATATTATTAAATTCTTAAATTTTAAACTCTAGCTAGAGCTGGGTATAATTACTAGAGACTTAAAAGATTACTAGATAATAATTAATTTAATTTTTATAAATATAAAATTATATTCTAGACTAGTAGTCTATAAGATAGTAGAAAATATTTATATAGATTTAGATTATCTACTAATCTATATCTTAATTAATATTAAAATACTAATATAGAAATTATAGAAGTAGAAAAACTAAAAGACTATAAATAAAATAAAACTTTAAAAATTTATTAAATCTAATTTAGTAGTCTTAAGTTATTAAGAGTACTAGGACTAGTTAAAAGACTTATTAAAATAGATCCCTAATAAAGTAAAGATTAATATAACTATAGAGATGTTAATTAAGATTATAAAATAGAGAATTAATAACTTAATTCTATAAATAAAACTAAATATATAGACTAATCTAAGCTTTATACTAGAGTATTAAATAATTATTAAGATAGTCTGGTAAGCCTGGAGGATCTACTCAGCTATCTATATAAAGAAGATCTGACAGGAGTACTACTAGATATAAAATATAAAAAAAAAATTATTAATAAAATACTAAGAATATAGTACTGGTAATATATATATAAGGCTATAGAATAAGAGCCTAGAGACCTATATTAACTTAGTGTGAGGCCGCAATACTAGTATAGCGGCTCTCTAGGGATTATAAAGATATAATATATGGTTGGTAGAAGATAGGTCTATATTTAATAGAACTAATCACTAGTTCTCTTAACTAAGAACCAGCAGTATAATATATAATTATATATTATATAATAACTATTTAATAGTTATAGTATACCTAAGATACTATTATATAATATCTATAGATAGCAGTATATAATAATTATTTCTCTCTCTTAAATAATTTTAATCTTATAATTAGTTATTTTTAATAGGTCCTGCAGTTAAAATATAGAGCTTAAAAAAAAAAAATCTAATAATATTAAGTTTAGCTTTATAAACTTAGAATTAAATATATAGTAAGTATTTAAAATTAGTATATTATTATTCTATTAAGTATAGATAGCTTTAATAGTATAATTAGCTATTATATAGCTAGTATTATTATAAATAAATTTATATATAGTTTAGTAATAGTATATAGCTAAAATATTATTTATTTTTTATTTATTTTTTTTTTTTTATTATTATAAATATTTCTTTAATTTTATATTACTTAATAATTAATTTTTTTTTATTTATATAATTATCTAAATCTTATAATCTTATTTAATACTTTTTTAGATTAAATTAAGTTTTATAAAATTATATTATAAATTAATATAGTGTATATTAATTTATTAATAAAAACTTTTAATTACTATTTCTTAATTATATCTTAAGTAATTATATTAATATTTAGTATTTAGATTCTTCTAATTTTTATAATTTAAAT
>JAMFNV010000032.1:0-18036 GCA_025768905.1 Aspergillus sp. MA 6041
ATATTATTAAAATATATTATATAAATAATATTTAGTAGATTATCTAGTATATAATTAATATACTACTAGAAACTTATTAATATATTTATTAATTTAAATAGTATAACTTAATACTTATATATATTAAAATATATTTTAAATATTATTAAAGATTTATAGCTTTTTTTAATTTATAATCTATAATATATATTATATAAGTCTAACTATATATAGATTTTTATAATATCTAGATAGTCTAAGATTTTATCTAGTAATAATAATAAATATATATTTTTAATAATAATAGTATTTAATCTATAATAATTTATATAAAATCTTAAGTTATTATTTTTTTTTAGTATAAATAATACTAGAGAATTATAAAAATTCTTTAATAATTTAATTTAGTTTTTTTTAAGTATTTTTATTATATATTCACGCAGAACTTATAGTTCTTTTAGAGATAATAAATAAATTAGTTTTAATAAAGATCTTTTATTTAATTTTAGTTTAATAATATAATTTTACTTCTAATACTATAAGAATAATCTTATTTTTTTTTTTAAAAAAATATTTATAAAATTATAGTATTATTCTAAAATTACTAATTCTATAGTCTAGATCTTATTAATTTTAATTTAAAGATAATTATTCTTAGATTAGATCTTTATTTAATATACTTATATTTTTATAGTAATTTCTGTAGTATATTCTTATATAAATATAATTATTTTTAGATTTATAGATTTTTTTTTATAGTATTCTTATAATTTATTATACTAATTTATTAATAGATTAATAATCTCTAGCTAGTTCTAATCTAAAATTATATTATATTTATTTATATTAACAGCTTTAAATCCTAAATATTATTTATATAATTTATTTTTTATATTTTTTATATATACTAATAGTATATAGCTCTTATAAAAGATTATATTATAACTATTTATTATATATATCTTTTTTAATACTTCTTTATTATTTAGAGATAGGTTTTATTTAATCTAGTATTAGCTTATAAAACTTATCTTTATATTAAAGTTTAGTAAAATCTATATTTTTTATAGCTATTCTTATTTCTTTTTTAAGAATATTATAAATATAATTATCTTCTATTATTATAATTTAAAAAAGAGACTTAGTATCTTTACTATATAAAGTCCTAGATTTTTAAGTTTTTTAATTTATTTATAATCTTATTAAATTTTATATTATTTTTTTATAAATATACTCTACTACCTGCTAGTTAATATTATAATTTAATATATCTAATTTTACTATAATTATAATAATCTAAATTATTTTTATATATTCTTATATTTTTTATCTTTTTCTAAATATTATATTAATATTTATAATTTTTATTATAAATTTATAATTCTTTATAACTATTTCTACCATTATATTCTTTTTTTAGACAGGTCTTATATATTATTTATTAATATATATATTCTATAGATTAGGATTCTTTTAAAATTTCTATAATTATAATTTAATTCTAGCGTGCTCCGGTATTCTAGGATTAATTATTTAATTATTAATAAATAAGTTATATATATATTATGATTTTTTAATTCTTATAGATATTATACTAACTTTTTATAAATTTTATTATATATTTTAAAGTATAGGATAGTCTTTTATATTTGATTATTTAATAATTTAACTAAATATTATTTAAATCTTTTAAGATATTATATAAATTTATATATTAATTAATATATTTATTATCTTATATTATAATATAATATTATTAGATTATTAATTATATATAATAAGATATTATTAAAGTTATTTTATATTAGATTTTCTAGTAAGATTATATATATATATTTTTAATTATATATTCTAAGTATTATTAAAAATATTATTATATAACTAATCTTTTTTTTATTAATTTTGTAATATTCTAAAAATATTTAAAAATAGTTTTTTATATAAAGACACTAATCTAAAATATTTATATAAATTATAACTAATAAACTTTTTTATATAAGAATATTTTTTTAAAAATTCTATTTTTGTGAGGCTGCAATACTAATATAGCGGCTTTTTAGGGATTATAGAGATATAATATATAATTAGTAGAAGATAAGTCTATATTTAATAGAATTAATTACTAGTTTTCTTAGCTAAGAACCAGTAGTATAATATATAATTATATATTATATAATAGCTACTTAACAGCTGTAGTATATTTAAGATACTATTATATAATATTTATAAATAGTAGTATATAATAGTTATTTTTTTTTAAATAATCTTAATCTTATAATTAGTTATTTTTAATAGATTCTGTAGTTAAAATATAAAGTTTAAAAATTTTTTAATAATATTAAGCTTAGCTTTATAAGTTTAGAATTAAATATATAGTAAGTATTTAAAGTTAGTATATTATTATTTTATTAAATATAAAGAATTTTAATAATATAGTTAGCTATTATATAACTAGTATTATTATAAGTAAATTTATATATAATTTAATAATAATATATAACTAAAATACTACTTATTTTTTATTTTTACTTTTATTTTTTTTTTATATAAGAAGTTTATTATTATTTATATTAAGAATATATATTATATATATAAAATTTATTTTACTTATCTTACTATTTTATTTTTTTAATTTTTAAATTAGAAATTATATTCTTATCTATATTTCTAATTTTTTTTATAATTTTTTTTTTTTTTTTTTTTTATATTCTTACTCTCTATTTTATTATTTTTACTAGCTATCTTAACTTTTTATTTAATTTTCTTTAATTCTACTATAGTATATTATATATATTTATTTTATAATAAACTTTACTTACTTATATAATCTAATAGTTCTTTAAAGTAATATAAATCTTATTATTAAAAATATATAGTATCTAATTCTATAGTAAAATAAATATTAAATTTTTTTTATATAAAATTTAAGATATTTTACTAATTTTTATGAAAATTATAGAATAATTATCTCTAAAATATATCTTACTATTTAATTTAATTTAATTCAAGTTTATTATCCTATTATAGCTAGATAGGTGTTCTGGCTATATAGATGCTTTATTAGTTAAAGTAAACTTAAAGCTATTAATACTATTTTAAATATAGTAGTAATCTTATATAAATAAAAATAATAATAATTAAAGTTATTTATATAACTAGCTTATTATTTTCTTATTAATATTAATTTATTTTTATTACTTTATTTTTTTTATAATTTTTTTTTTATTTTAGTATTATAGCTTCTAGTTAATTTAATAGCTAGTAATTTATTTAGGACTTTTTAATTTTTATTTTTAATATCTAATTCTATTATTTTTTAGTTTTTAATTTTCTTAGTAAGCCTGGCCTTTAATATAGGCGTTAATTAATTATATAATTTTTAATTTTAATAATATAGTAGACTATTATAAACTTAATTTATATTAAATAATTTAGTTAATGTAAAACGACTTGGTGGTCGTCATGTTGATGAATCGATTTAAAGAAGGTAAAATTATTACTAAACAAGAACTAGCGAGGAATCGGTAGAGTAGAAGACTGCTGTATCAGAATAATTATCTAGCCGGGACTAGACTGGAACAGGAATAGCATTAAATTAAGACGGGAGGTCTCTTAAATATAATATATAGGGAGTATAAAAAAAATAATATCCTTATTATTAAATTAGTAGAAAGAAAAATATTAAAACTAGATAAAATAATAAAAATAAGTAGTAATTAATAGTTTTTATACTTAGTAACTAGATCTTTATAATCTTATAGTCTATCTAGCTAATCTAATTATTAGTTATTATAAGATCTATAGCCGGCTTAGTATATAAGATATTATAAATATTAAGTATAGTTTCAGCCTTTATATATATAGTATTTATTAATAATATATTTAACTTTATAATAATTAAAATTATTAAGGAAATATTTATTTTTAATAGTATTAGATTTTATAAGTTAGCGGAGGTAAGGATTACTAGGAAGCTTCTTATACTTTATAAGTTTAAGTTAGGTAATAGAGAATACAGGATATATTCTAAAGTTAGGAGAAAGTTTAACTTTATATACTAGATATCTAATATATTTAATAACTTTATATAGATTATTAAATTATTCGCTAAGCTTCTTACTTAAATAACCGGGTAGTTAGTAGCTATAGTATAAATATATATAAACTTAATTATTAAATTTAAATTTAATAAGTAAATAGTCTTTATTATAGATATATTTTATATAAATAATAGTAAAGTTTAATACTTCTTTTATATTAAGATAGAAGATAAAGTTCTGCTTAAATATTATCTTTAATAATTACTAGGATTAATAAATATTAATTCTAAAGAGTAATTTATAAGATATTTAACTAGTAAAAACGCTAGATAAAGAATTAATTATAAATATAATTTAAGATAGTTAGTTAATCCAGCACAGGCCTTTAGTATAACTATAGTAGAGTATAATTTTAATAATTTATATTATATATTTAGACTAGTTATTAGTTTACAGGTGAAATATAGTAAAATAGTACTATTTAATATCTAAAATAGAGATTATATCTTTCTAGAAGATAGATATAAAATAAATATTATAGTTAGAGATAAATATTTATAGAATATCCTAGTTATAATATTAAAAAAATTTAATAAGAGTAAATCCTTATTATTTAGTAGTTTATTTTATATTACTAGAAAGTAAACTAATATATTTAGTAAACTTATTAATTATAATAAGTAGTATATTAGATTTAGCTTAGGCCCTATGCCTAGAATAAATAATAGATAAGCAGGTAATAAAATTTATTATTATAGTATTAAAAAATATTAATATAGAAATTATTAACTAAAAACTTTTATATAATTTATATTAATAAAGATTATTAGCACGGTATACTAGGCACTATTAAATATATAAGTATAAATAATATCTTTCTTAATATAGAGTAAAATCTTATATAATATATAAATATTATTTAAGATCTTAATAACTATACTTATTATAGATTATTTTAAATAGTTTTTTATATATAATTTAAAATAAGAATAACTATTAATCTTTAATAGTATTAGAGTCAGTAACTTATTATTTTAGTATATAAAGTAAATTATCTTATTTTAAATAAAATAATTTTATATTAAGATCTTAATAGAGTATTTCTAGAATAAGCTTAGTATAGAAATCTTTAATATATTCTTAGATAATATACTATTTAAAGTTATAGTTAAGTTTAATTAATAAGCTAGTATAGCAAGCTTTAATATTAAATAAATAGTTAAGATTAATATCTTATTTAATAGTAGTATTTATATATTTAATAAATAAATAAGAAAGAGTATTAGCTATAATATTATTTTTTCTAGACTTATAAAAAATCTTAAGGCAGAACTACTAGATATATTAGAATACCTATATAAGATATAGATTTAGTTTTTTTAGAGATATAGTATCTATAGAGATATATTTTATAATACTAATAATTAAAGTATAATCAGTATATACTATAATAATATAATTTAAGACTTTAATAAGATATCTAATTTTTTATAATACTTAAATTAGATATAAGACTTCTAGTTTAGTAGGCTAGTAATAAGATTTAGCTAATATTAAATAGTAAGAAAGAAATATAATTAATTTAACTTATATTTATAAAAATAGATATAAGGGTTCGTGTTAATAGTTTTATTTAATATAGAAAAGTATAACTCCTATTAATTTATATAAAGTATTAAGATTAAAATAGAGTTTTTAATCATGGTTAAAATAGATTAAAAATAAAGACTTAGTAAATTAGGATTAAAGATATTTAAAGACTTTCTTTTTAATTTAAATAAATTTAATAAATTAAGTATATAAAGTATATTCTTAATATATATAACTAGTATTAGGACTACTATATAGTAGTTTAGTTTTATATTTTTATAAAGATTTAGCATACTTAATATAGTTTTTAATATAGTAATAAAACTAATTAGTTAGACCTAGATAAATCTCCAGATCCTAAAAAATAGTAAGAAAAGTAAGATTATAAATAGTATAAATTTTATTTTTAAAAGTAGTAAGACTTAAAGTATTAACTTATTATCTAAAAAGTTTTATAGAAAGAAAGCTAATATAGACTTTTAATAATTTAAGCTTAATATTTATATCTTATAATTTTTAGAATACTAGTTTAAGGTATATAAGATAATTATTAAGGATTTTAGAGATAATAATAAGATTATTAATATAGATACAGTAGAATTTATAGAATTCTTTTAGATTTAGATCTATTTAATATTAAATATAGGGGATAAAATTTATAAATCCTATAATTATAATATAAAATACTTTCTGGCTATAATATATTATAATAGTAAGATAATTATAATATTTATATTTAACAGGCTACTAATAGAAAAATTAATAGATATTAATAATAATAATAAAAAGGTATCTTTAAACTATTTAAATAATTTTATCTTAAGTAGATATAGAATATAGATTAGGTACTAACTCTTTATTTATTTTTTATAGATTAATAATAATATAATTCTTTTTAGTAGTTCTATTATCTTTCTAAATAATAAATATAGGGTAACCGGAGAGTATATAATTATAAATAATAAATATTTTATTTTAGATATATAGTAGTTTAAAGATTTTATTAATTTTTATATAATCTTTAGGACTAATATAATAAATATAAGATTTCTAAAAATAATCTTTTTAATTATTCTTTAAAGATATCTCTATCTATTAATCTTTAGGAATATTAATTTATCTAATAGTATCAGGAGTGCTCTAGATATTAAAGCAGCTAGTAAGTTCTTTAAAATAATAGATAATATAAGGATCTTTACTATAAATAGTAATACTACTAGGTAGAATAGTAATATTATTATAATTCTAGGTCTTAATAATTTTAGGTTTATTATTTATTTTAGGTTTCAGTGAGTCTTCGGTAATAATATAGTTAGTATAAATAAAGATATCTTTAATATATTAATAATAAATAAAGATAGGTTTTATAAGGATAGTATAATACTTATTTAGTAGATCTTTATAACCGCGAGCTAGATCTTTAGTAATAGTAGATATATAATATATAGTAATATATTTAGAGTTAGATATAAAGTCTAAACAGATATATTAGATAATAACTATAGATTTATTTAAATTATTAATAATTTTGACGAACGAGAAGTTATAATTTATAAAATAAGTATAGACGGCGAATTAATTAGATTTTAATTTAAAGATAGATAGATATTTTATAAATTTAAAAATAAAGTCTTTTTTTTTAGATAGAGTAGTATAAAGCTTTACTAAAACTTATATCTTTAAATAAGTAGATAGTATAACTTATTTTTGAGATATAATTATAGTATTCTTAATACAGTAAGATTAAGTAATATAAATAATTAAAAAAGAGATATTTTAATAAGAGCTAATTAAAGTTTTAAAATATTTAAAATTAAATATAAATTTCTTACAGGCTAGTACTTTAGTTCTAATAAGTAGTTTAGGTTAGAGCTGGTTAATAATATATACTTAGATATTAATCTTTATATATTCTTTAGAGGCGCTGGGTATGGTACCTAGGATAAGTAGTAAAAATATAATAACTTTATTTATCTTATTTTTTAATTTAATATCTTTTATAGTAATTAGTTTATTTATTTTATTAAATTAAATATTATATATCTCTTTAATAAATTTAGAATTAATAATAGACTAAGAATAGCTAGTATTAAGATAAATATTATAATATTATTTAATATTATTTAAATTAATATAAGTAGTGCAGCTATAGTAGATCTTTAAGAATTTATAATCTTTATTATTTATATTTTATAGATATTAATTAGACTTAATAACTTTAATAATATAAGTATAGCTAGTAGAGATAGTATTAATAAGTATTTTATTTTAGTATAGTAAATATTTATATAGGATATTCTTTAACTTAAAGAGTTTCTTATAATACTAGTAGGCAGTAATAGTAGGTTTAGACTTAATATTAGTATTATATACTTTAGTATAGTAAGTATCTTAATTATTAGAATATTTAGATTTAATAAATTTATAAGAAATAGACTTAGTAAAGTATATATCTAGTTAATTTAAAGTATTATTTATTTAGCTGCTAGCAGGATTATAGAGATTAATCCAGATCTTAGATTTATTTTTTATTAAGATAAAAGTAGACTAAGTATTAGATTTAGATATAATAATAGATTTAGGATTTATATAATTTTTAGTAGTATAAGTATAAATACTATTCTAACTTTAGTTCTAGTTCTAGTAATTATTCTAAGACTAGTATCTATTAGAATAAAAGCTTCTATAATTATTATTATAGTTACTATAGAATAATAAGTTTAACTACTAATTATAGTTTTAGTTTAACTAGAAGTAGCTTATCTGTCTTTATAAGTAGTTATTTAGATAGTTCTAGTTTAATAACCAGTTCTGCTAATTATTACAGAGTTACTAGTAATTTTAACTATATCTCTAGAAGATATATTAAGCTTAATAACTATATATTAGTATATTTTAATAGACAGTAGAGAGGATAGAGTTTAACTAGAACTATAGTTACTAAAAATATAGATTTAGATTCTAGTAGTATAGTAAGCTTCTATAAAGATTAGTATTAGTATAGCTTAGGAATAGAGCAGAATTAATTTTAAGTTTAGAAATATAATTATTATTAGTATTTTAATTAGTATTATACTTAATTTTATTCTAATAAATAGTAATATTTTATCAGAAGTATTATTTTTTTTTAAGCTTTTTAAGAAATTAAGCTATATTTATAATAGGTTCAGGCATAGGAATATCTTATTAGAGACTAGGTTTAAAATAATTCTAAATTATAGATATTTAGTTAAAAGAGATATTAATTTCTATAATATAATAATAATAAATAACTTCTTTAATAAAGCTTTATAAGATTTTACTAGTATAAATATCTTTATATCTATAGATAGTATTAGTTAATTTATAAAATACAGCTTAAAAATTAGATTTAAATTAATAAAATAGAGTAGTAAGCCAGCTAATTTTAAGAAAAATAGTATATAAAGCTATCTTCTTAAGCTTAGTAAATTATATAATAAACTAATTTAATATAATATTATAAAGATAAACTTAGATATTTATCTTTACTAAATTTTTACTTTTATAAGTAATAATATCTTATATATAGTTAATAAATATATTTATATTCTTATAGTATATAGTATTACTAGCTTACTTAATAGTAATATTATCTTCTATATTAGGCTAGAAGTAGCTAATTTCTTTAATTTTTTAGTAATTAATAAAGCTGTTATTATTATTATTAGTATTATTAGTATAATTAGTATTATTATTATTATTATTATATAGATAGTTATTTCTATGATTATTACTATAATCAGAGCCATCAGAATCATTAAGATTATTATTATTTAATAGATCTGGGTTCTAATAATTTATTTATTATTTTTATATATATTTAGTATGTTTAGTAAGCTCTTAATCTATATATTATTACTATTAACAGTTAAGTTATTCTTAAAATTAAATAAAATATTAGTTGGTGCTTTCCTAGTTTCTTAGTAGTAATTAGTAAAGATTATTTAGACTAGATTTAGTTCTAGCTTTAGATCTAGCTTTATAAGAATACTAAGTATTACTTAAACTAGTATATAGATTTATATTAAGATAATTACTAAAGTAAAAATTAAAGCTATAAGATTATTTTCTATAATACTTAAAGATTAGGTTCTGATAAAGCAGTAGATTTTGACTATAGTTAAAATATAGGGCAGGTTCAGTAAATATAGACTCTAGTATTATTTATTTAATAGATTTATTAATAGTATCAGGTATAGAGAGTTTAATAATTAGTAGTTTAATACTAGGAACAGCTGGCTTAGTATTTAATAACTTAAAAGCTAGGTATTTTACTATTTTTATGATATATTTAGTAGGAACCTTGATAGTTAATATTAGAGCTTAATAGATAGTAGATAGTAAGTTTAGTAGATCTTTAAAAAAATATTCTAATTAAGAGATAGTAGATTTAGATAATTTAATATTTAAGATTTTAGGTAAAGATTATTAATAAACTAATACCTTATCTTTTTTATTAGATATTATTAATAAGCTTGATATACTTTATAAATATAAGTATCCTAATAATTTTTTTGAATTAGATAGTTCTATAAGATTTAATATTTCTAAAAGCTTTACCAGCTTAATAACAGCTTAGTTTAATAAAGATCTTAAGATTTTTTAATTAGAAGAGAAACTAATATTTTAACTAGATTTTAGAAGAGAATAGTAGAGAATAAGATATTTAATTAAATATAAGATAATTCTATTAAAATTAGATACTTCTCTAGATAGTAAAGTAGAATAAAATTATAATAGTTAGTAGGTAAGTTTAGTAATATACTGATTTAATTAAATAGGTATTAGTTTTAATAATATAGGCTAGTTTTTAAGTAAGAATAGTAAGAATAAATAAGTATTTAATAAATCTTAATAAAAGAAACAGGAAATTAATAAAATTTAATAAATTAGAGATAGTATAGAAGGAGTTAGAGATTAGATTTAATAATTAGTAGAGAATATTATAATTAGAAGAGTAGGGAATACTATACTTTAATATATTAATATATTAATTAAAATAAAATAATAAATTTAGGTTTACTAAATTATTTTTAACGCAGGAAAAAGATATACTTAAATTAAAGTAATATCTAGATCTTTCCTAGATATACTATTACTTATAAAACAACTTAGTAGTTATTATATTAATAAATTAATTTAAAGAAGATAAAATTATTACTAAATAAGAACTAGTAAGAAATCAGCGGAGTAGAAGACTGCTGTATCAGAATAACTATCTAGCCGGGACTAGACCGGAACAGGAATAGCGTTGAATTAAGACGGGAGGTCTCTTGAACGTAACAGTTAATTTTTTATATAAATAAGTTATTTAATCTCTATTTCTCTCTATAATTAAACTATCCTAGATCTCTAGAATCTTTAAAAGATTTAGATTTATATTTATTTCTCTAAACTACTCTAGTAAACTTATTTTTAGTATAAATTTAATTATATATTTAATTATTTTAAGATTTAAGACTAATTAATTATAGCTAGTATTTATACTAATATTTATATATATAATAATTTTAGTTATTATTTCTATTTATTCCGCCTGCTATCTTTTATATATTAAAAAAATATATTATAAAGTCTATCTAGTCTAGCTTTAATATATATATTAACTATTAGAATATTATTTTATTTTAAATAAATAATAATTTAGTATAAAGTATTTTAAGTAGAGCTATATAATTATTATAATATAAAACTTTAGGAGATCTTTATATAATTATAATATAATCTTTCTAAAATACTTAATTAAATATCTAATAAATCTTATTTTTTAGTAATAATTTATTTTTTTTTTTATTATTTATTAATCCTCTAATAAACCTCTTACTTAATTATAAAAATAAACTAGATTAAGATTTTTTTAGATTATTTTATAATAAAAACTTTATTTTAATCTTAATTTAGATTTTATAAAACTACTAGTTTTATTTCTTAATCTATCTTCTTATTATCTTCTAAATTAATATATATAAATATCTACTAAATTATTAGCTTATATTCTAATTTTTATAGATCCTAGGTATATTAGTAGATTAACTAGAGAAGATACTAATCTAAGAACTATTATAAATTACTAACAGCCCGGATTTCTACTTAAAAATTAGAAAATATAGTAATAGCTACTAAGTTTAAAAATCTTAATATATATATAGTTTCTAAAATAATTTCTAGAATTATATTAATCCTAGCCAGCTCTACTATATATATACTAGTCTGGACTTCTAATTCTAAATATTTCTATAGATACCAGCTAGATTTAAGACTTATTATTAAGCTATTAACTAGATTTTAATATCTATTTTTATCTATATATTATATTATATATTTCTAGCTTATTAGAATATTTTTATATATAATATTATAGTACTTTAGTACTTCTTTAGGATTTTTTATAATTAATACTAGGATAGTCTTTTCTTATAATTTTAAAATATAAATTTTATATATTTCTTATTCTTTATTCTTTTTTAATTTTAGAATTATATTCCGGCTCTATATAAAGATCTTTAAAGAAATAAAGTTTCTTAAATATTTTTTATTTAAATTTTAGTTTTTATTATTTAAGTAAGCCTATATAGGTCTAGTATAAATCCTAATAGTTATTTCTTTAATTATTTACTAGATCTATAGCTTTATAAGTAGTAAAAATAGTTTAATATCTAGAATTATAATAATTATAAATTTAAATATTCTTAATATTATAATTATTATATATTTCTAGATTTTTTTAACTAGTTAATTAATAGCTTTTACTTTATTAATTTTATATTAGTAGATATATATTATATAGTAATTTTTTAAAGAAGCTATAATACTACTACTGCCTAATAGATTATCTATATTCTTATTAGAAAGATTTTCTAGATTAATCTATAAATACTTTTTAGAGCTTCTAGAGATCTATTAATTTTAATTATAAGTTTTTTTTTATATAAATTAAAGTTTAATATTTTATTAAGCTAGATTTCTAGATATTTAGTATATTTTATAAGTTTAATAGTAATTTTTATAAAATATTTAATTATTAATTTCTTACTATCCTGGGTAGGTATTAGGAGCTTTTAGATATCTTCTAACTTTTTATTAGTCTTATAGTCAGACTCTAGTAGAATATTAAGATTAATAAAATAGATTAATTTAAATTTTTTAGAAATAAATTTTAAAATATAGTTTTTAGTTTATTTATTTATTTTATCTAATATTTTTTTAAGGCCTGAATATTTATAATATAGTTTTCTAAAGCTGTTATTATATAAATATTATTAATCTAGCTATATAATATAATAATTATTATTTTTAAGATTTTTTAGTAGTTCTAGATTAGCAGTATATTATAGATTAGAAAAAGAATTAATAAGATTAGTAATCTTTATAAGATTTTTATTAATATTCTAAATAATTTTAATAAAGTTCTTATTATTAATAGCTATATAGCTTTATTTAATAAAAAGAATTCTATCTATAGAATTAGTTACTATATATATAAAAGCTATAGATTATATAATAAATATAGACGCGCTATATTATTATATATTCTATTAATATTTATTAGTAGTATTATAATCTTCTTACTTTAATTCTAGATCTTTTAAATATTATAAATAATTCTTTAGATTATATAATTTATAGAAATTATCTTTTTATTTTTTATATATATTTTAAAGAGCAGGCTATAGCTTTCTAAAGTTTAAAAAAATTAGAAAATAATAATTATTTTTAGTATCTTTTTTAGTATATTTAGTAAAGCTATAGAATAATAATTCTTAGATTATTTAAAGTTTTTATTATTATTTTTTTATAAAATTATTATAGTAGATTATTAGAAGTAATTATATCTAGTTTTAATTAATATCTTAAAAATATTCTAAAGAATTAGAATAAAGCTAGAAATTAATAATAAAATATATTAGATTCTATTTAGGATTTTATCTAGATCTAGAATTTTATTAGTAGATACTTATTAAATTATTTTAGTAATCTTATAGTTAGTAATAACTAAAAAATTAATTAGTTTAATAGTTTAATATCTAATTTCTAATAGATCTACTTATAGAGACTTTAGAAATAGAATTTTTAAAAATAAATCTATCTTTTTATTAAAAATTTAGATATCTAGTACTTTAGTCTACTTTAGTATAAAGATAACTTTATTCTAGATTTTTTTTAAACTTATTTATTTAATTAGTATAAGCCTCTAGATTTCTATTTTATAATCTTATATATATATTACTAATACTATATTTTTAATATTTTATTAATATTTTTTTTTTATATTTTATATCTAGTAATACTCCTGCTAAGTCTTCTTTATATAAATAGCTAAGTAGATTCTCCGGATTTATTAGACTATTTTAATAGCTGTCTAATATTCTGATATAAAATTTAGATTAGCCTGTATACTTAGCTTTACTTATAAAATTAAGTTATTAATTTTTTATTTTATAATTTTAATTAATATCTCTATAGTTATATTAATTTCTATTTTTTTAAAAATCTACTTTAGTAAATCTCCTATCTAGTCCTAATACTTATAATAACTTAGGACTACTAGATTAAATTTAATAAATTTTTAAAGTATAGTTTTATTTATAATTTTTTAATTTCTTTATTTTTATAATTCTTATATTAGTATTTCTATATTAATTAATATATAGATTAGTAGATAATCTAAATTTATATAGATATTCTTTATTATCTTATAGATTACTAGCCTAGGATCTAGTTCTATATTTATAAAAATTAGATTAATTATTATCTAGTAATCTCCTAAATCTCTAGTAATTATACTTAGCTTTAGCTAGAGCTTAAAATCTAGAGATTCTATAATATTTAAAAAAATTATCTATTTTCTTATTTATTCTTACCTACTTATCTTTTTATATTAGATAATAAAGATTAAAATTATTTAATACTAACTAATCTTTATTTTTTTAAATAATTTCTATAGCCTGCCGGCTATATTAATTTATTATTTATTATATATATTAAAGATTCTTAGAATCCTATATTCTATTTTTTTAAAATAGTAATAGTAAAGCTATAATTTTTAAAGATTTTTAAAATACATAATATAGATTTAGTAGCTTATATTAAGTTACTTAAATATAAATATATATATTCTAATTTAATTTTTATATTATTTTTAGTTTTAAGCTCCTGTCTTCTCTTCTAGTAGATAGATAAGATAATAAATAGCTTTAATTAAATAATAGATAATATCTTATTATAGATTCTATTATAATTTTTAGATTATTATAATCTCTATCTCTAGAATCTAGAAGTTTTAGAGAAAATTAATTATAATATTATTTTTTAATTAATTTATATTATATTAGAGAATTTAGAGAAGCTTATTAATTATTAAAAATAATTAGTATCTAGTTTTTAATTATTAAAATCCTAACTAATTTAGATTTAATTTTTTAAAATATTTTATTCTAGCTAATTTTAATTTATTCTATAGATTTTTTTTTTTTGTTATTTAGGTCCTAATCTACTAGAATTATTAATTATATAATTAAGACTAAATTTTATAAATTTTTTATTATTTTTATTAGTTTATTATTTTTTTCTTCTAGCTATTAAGTATTAGATTTAGATTTTAAGATTTAGTTTATCTTATTCTGATTATTCTTATATTTTATAGATATAAATAATCTAATTTTTTTAAAAATACTTTTAATATTAGACCAGCGCTATCCCAGCTTTATTTAAATATTAAAGATAATAAAATTTTTATAGATAATTATTATTCTTTTTTAAAACTTCTTTCTTAATATATTTATAATATATTTAGTACTTAGAAATATTATTATTTATAGTAATAGTTATATAGTTTCTATTTTTATAAAGATCTAAACTAGATTTATTTTACTATTTTTTTTAAATCTAGATATTTTATTTAATAGATTAATATTTATATTATTTTTTTAGATTAATTTTATAGACTAGATAGTCCCTATCCTTCTCTTATTTATTAATTTTAGGTATAACTTATTTTCCCGGTTTAATTTTAGATCTAATTCTAGAATTAATAATCTTCTAATTATTTACTTATTTTAGGTACTAGATTAGATTTATAACTATAACTATATTCTAATATTAGATTAGAATCTAGATATTAGTACTATACTATTATTAAATTTAGATTCTAGGACTATAAAATCTAGTTTTAAAGTTTAAGAGTCTAAGACTATTAAAGTCTTAAAAATTAAGAAGATAATTAGTTTTTAGCTTAGATAGATAGATATTTAATAATATTTCTTTTAAAATATTTTTATTATTTTAATCTAGGCTAGCTTATTCTAAAAATATAGATAGACTTTTACTTATATTATATATATATTATTATAGTTAGTATATTTATAACTTATATTTCTAGTCTACTTATATAAATAGTTTTAAGTCTAATAACTTTTTATATAATAAGTATAGATAATTTAATTAAAATAGATATTTTTTATATAACTATATTTTTAATAGTTATAGTATTACTTAATATAAGCTGATTAATTGTAGATTTATATTTTTAAAATTATAGTATTCTAGATTACTTCTAGATTTATAATATTATTTATTATTTATAGATTTATAAATTTTATTATAATTAATATTTTCTTCTTATCTGTAGTAGTCTTAATAAGCTAATTAATATAATTAATTTTATAATTTAGTTTCTATTAATAGATATTATTATTTATTAACTAGTTAATAATAATAGATATATTATCTAATAAATTTATAATTTTTATTAGAATACTATTAGTTACTATTCTTTAGATAAAAATATATATTTTAGTAGTCTTACTAATTTTTATAGTTTATTTTTAATATTAGTATACTATTTTTATCTAGATAATAAAATTAAGTTTTAGATTTAGATTATCTAACTTAAGTTAATAAATAATTAAAATAAATATATTAATTAAAGCTAGGCTACTAGTAATCTTACTAGCTTTTTAAAATATATAATTTATTTTTTTAAGAATATCTAGATTCTTATATGTATAGTATTACTATATAGATTAGATACTTAATTTAATAATAATATTATAATTTTAATTAAGATCTAAAGATATAGTATCTTTAAAGCTACTAAAATTATAAAATAATTAATGATAAGTTAGTAGTAGTACTCTTTTAGTAATATTAATATAAAATTAAATTTTTATAAAGATTATTTAGGAAGTATTCTTTAATATAATAATATCTTTTTAAATATTATTAATATTTATCTAAAGATTAGTAGTAGTATATATCTACTCTTAATCTAGAAGATTTTTTAGAAGATTATTAATAATATTCTAGATATTCTAGATAAATTTTTAGAGAGTTTTAAGAATTTTTTAATTATACTAATATCTAATTACTTTAGTTAGGTACTTTATATTATAGAATATATTTATAATATAATTATATTTAATAGTAGAGTTTTCTTATAATATAATTAAAATTAATTACTTTATTAATAACAGCGCTATATTAACTAATACTAATTAAAATTAATATTAATTAATCAGGCAGACTATTATAAGAAACATGCTTAAATTTAGTACTAAATAGGCGTGATTTCGCGGTGTAATTTTAAAAATTTGTTCTGCGCGGAAGTTGTTGTTTAATATATCTTACTACTAGTAAGATTATTCTTTAGAAAGATATTATTAGAAGTAATTATAATTTATTAAAGATTACTACCTACTACTATATATATTATTTTTATAAAGAAAATAAAAATATAATTTTTTTTATTATTAGCTAGAATAATTATTCTATTTTAGATTATTTATGAGTAATTTTAATTATATATATATAATATTATTTAATTTCTTATAATTTTAATTATAATATTCTTATATTATATATTTTAATACTACTTTTTATAGTACTATAAACTATTTAATTTTAAAAAATCTTTAGAAAAGATTTTTTTTACAGATTTTATATTTTTAAAAAATTTCTAGGAGGAGCCCTCTATAGAAATAATAAATAATTTTTTTTTTTTTTTAAATTAATAATTCTTTTTTTATAATTAAAATTTTATATAATTTATAGATATTATAAGTCTTCTTCTCTTATATTTCTATAATAAATATTATTATTTTTTATAAATATCTAATATAATAATATTCTTAATATAATTAAATAATTTTTATATATTATAATTAAGATTTTATTTATATTATTTAACTAAAGATTAAAAATTCTTTTTATATTTATAATTTATAATTATATTTTTAATCTTATTTTTTTTTCTTTATTAATAAATAGTAGTTCTAACTTTAAAACTTTATAAGAATCTCTAGTATATTTATAAAATAAAGAAATATAGAATATATTATAAAATTAGTATATTTTAAAATATAAATATAATTTATAAGATTAGTATTATATATATATAATTTTTAAAACT
>JAMFNV010000033.1:0-17049 GCA_025768905.1 Aspergillus sp. MA 6041
ATTAATTTTATAGTATTCTAAAAATATTTAAAAATAGTTTTTTATATAAAAGTACTAATTTAAATATTTATATAAATTATAGCCAGTAATCTTTTTTATATAAAAATATTTTTTTAAATATTTTATTTTATTATTTTTAGGATTATTTAATCTTAAAAATTAATAATTTTATAATATTTTTAAAATTAATTATATTATTATTTAAATATTCTAGAATAGTATCTTTATATTTATATATATAATTTTATTATATATATATAATTTAATTTTTAGAATCTCTTATTTTTTTTATAATAATATTAATTTTATATCTTCTTGAGGCTAGGAGGAAGCTGATGGATTGCTAGATAGCTACAGCGAGTGGCGAGTTGTAGTATGATCCGTCAGGTGATAGTAAAGCCCTAGTCCTATTAGCTGGCTATCCCGCCTGATATACCCTCCTAGATAGCTAACCTGAAGCTTAACTCACTGTCTAAAGTAGTAATCTAGATATATTTTATAGTATTCTACTTAGTCTTCTCTTATACTTCTCTTATTTTTCTATTCTGGTTCCCGCCTTCTTATTAGTTAATCAGTAGTTGATTTTAAGCTTTTTCCTAAATACTTTATGATTTATTACTTATAAAAGCTTTGTAAAACTATCTACTAGATTCTCTATCCTATTAATATATTAAAATATAATCTTGCCTGCCTCTAGTATTTTCTTTATAAAGTAGAATTAATTATTAATCTATTTTAATATATTTAAGAATCTTATCTTTATAATTAAATTAACTATATTATTGCTATCTATATTAATTTAAATCAGGATATTATCATCGTGTAGGCCTAGTATAACTATAAGTTTTTAAATATATAGAGCTTCTTTTACCGCGTGGTCAAACGCTATAAACTCTGTAATAGTAGTTAAAGATATAATAATTAGTTATTTCTTTAATTCTTAAGTAACTGGTGATTTAGTGTAGTAGATTATGTATCTTTCTGTAGATCTTCTATTCTTAAGATCCTAATATATAGTATTAATATATACTTTTTTTTTTTTATTAGGTTTAATACCTAGCTTAAGGTTGTATCTATTTCTTTAAAGATATTACAGGAGTATTTTTGCTGTATATATATTATACTAGATTAGATTTTATATGTATTATTAAAGTCGGAATACTATATATATAATATCTGGTCTTGTTTTAGTGACTAACTAATTTACTAAGCTATAAAGAATTATATATTTAGTTAATAGTACTTTTTTAGTATTTATCTTATTTTCTACTGTAAGTTATGCCTGCGGAGCCATGAGTTACTTCCTCTATAATTTATATATAATTAAAATTAGTATATTCGCGCTACTATATTTTATTATACTAAAATTAGTAAGAAGGTCTTTAGTATAGGTATTCTAGTTTATTATTATAGTCTTTACTTTATAATTTCTGATAATTATATATTCTAGAAACTTTACAGATTCTCTAATAACTTTAATACTAAATAATTTACTTAGTTCTTCTTAAATTTTATTAATATAAGCTTTATTATTATCTATAATTTATAGGTTATTAATATATACTATAATAAATTTATTATCTCTTTTATAGATATATGGCTTTTTTTTTAGTAGTTTAAATCCTATTATTAATAGCTTTATCTTTAGTTCTTAAAATTATAAATATCCTACTTAGTAGAGACTATATAATATTTAGTTTAAACTCTATACTTCTTTATTAGTTACTGCGGTCTTAAATCCTGGTAGTTAATATATAAATATCCTGTAGTCTCTAATAACTATATATAGATATACTATAGTTATATCTATTTATTTATATACTTTATTTTTAATTATTATTATTATCTAGAATATTTATATTATCTTGTTAGATAGCACAGGGGTAGAGCTATCTATAAAGTTAATTTTAGATCTCTATTAGTTACTGTAAATAATATATTATGCTTTAAATCTTTTTATGAAGTTTTTCTTATTTAATTTAATTATATATACTTATTTTCTATAGAGTATATAGTTTTTTCTTATTTTATTTTATAGAATAATATTATATACTTTTATTTTATTAATCTCTGCTATCTGGTATTCTATTATAGCTTTCTAATAATCTATATATTTTCTACTTATTACTTACTTATAGATTTAGGATACTGGTACTTTATAAGATTATAATCCTTTTACTATCTTAATTATATTAATTACTGTAAGTAATCTTATTTTAGTATATAGAGCCTAGTGGCCGGGTTTAGTTTTATTAATTTTTTTAGAGTTCCTGTAGATATCTGTAGGCTGTATAGTAGTTATTACTATTAGTATATATGTGTTATATTATAGTCTACCGGGCCTGTAAGAAGATACAGGATTTATTTCTAGTTATTAATCTATTATATCTATATTAGTATTTATACTAGATTCTTTAATTTTTTATTTAGTAACTTATAAAGTATTCTATATAAGGGTTAGATTCTTATTTATAGATTATTTATTATTCTGTTCTTACTATAGTATATTGTCCTAAATACTGGTCTTATACTGCTTATAGGTTATTAGTAGATTACTAATAGTATATAGATCTTTATTTATACTAAATAAGTTATATATCCTGTCTTCTCTACTATAATTATTAATTTCTAATTAATAGAAGCTTTCTGGGCGGTAGATCTTATTATTTATATTATTCTATCTTAGTATTATTCTTATCTCATGTTAGGGAGGTCTAAGTAGTTTAGGGATATAAATATTATATAGGGGTAGTATATATAATATATTAAAGATCTCTATATTATTTTCTTCTAATATTAGGGTTATTAGTATAGAGTTATTATTAAATATAATTTAATTAGTATTCCCTATATTTTAGAAGCTAGTATATATAATCTGCGTGGTATTAGGAGATATAGTTAGATACTTAATCTTTAGCTTATCTTCTATAGATATTATACTATATTAAATCCTTTACTAAATCTAAGATTATAATTTTACTTAATTTATTTTTTAAGATTCTGTAGAAGACTCCAGGAGAGAATCTGCAGTAATTTATAAGATTTATTTATTAATCTTAATAATTACTACTTCTCCTGCTTACTTATACTTTTCCTCTATAATAAGATCTACTGCGTGTAGCTTCTCGCCTTTAAAATTATCTTTATATATATAGGATTTATTAAATATAATATTATATATTTTAATAATATAGTTCTTACTTAGTATTTAGATTATATAGATATATCTATAATCACCTTTATTATTTATATAATATTTAAGTTTTATATATAGTCTTATTTTCTCTAAATATATATAGTTTTCTTACAGTATATAGACCCAAGCTCTATATCTAAATAATTTAAATAATTCTAGTAGTAGCTTTAAATCTTTAATTCACTAGTTCTTATACTATTTTATAATAGAGGCGCGGATATCTTTCTTACTAGATATTAATAGATAGTTAGTAATTTATATAATATTAAGAATAGTAAATATCTATAAATTCTTTAATATAGTATTATCTAGTAATATTATTCTTATTAATTTATTCAGATATCTGCCTATATACTCTATATATCTGTTTACCTCGGGTGTGCGGGGTATAGTCACCTTTAAAGCTATTTCTATTTTCTTAAATTAAGAAATTATCTTCTTAAACTTATCTCTATTATTAATTTATTAGTAGTGAGGATACTAACTTATTTCTATTTTTAAATATTTATTTTATTAGATAAGCTTCTCTACAGCTTCTTCTTTTATCTTAAGTATATATAATACTTTATATTTTATAGTACTGTTAATTATTATAAGATAGTACTTAAAGTCTCTAAATCTTATTAGGTTTACTATCTATATATTTATATATTATATTACTGCAGGGTCTTTACTATTAAGATTTTTTATATTCTGTGGTTCTCTAGAAACTTATTATTTTACTTTCACCTGTTTATAGATATTGTAGTTAAACTTATTAATTTTTTTTTTATTATCTAATATATCTTAAATCTTTAGCACGCCTGTATAGTCTAGATATTAGTAAACTTAGTAAATATTATTTTTTATAAATATTATAATAATTTCTAGATTATTATTCTATAGTTCTGGTATAGTTATAATTAGTATATTTAAATAGAGATCTTTACTAATTATATTAATAACTAGAATACTCTACTAAATATAGATTATTCTAATTACTATATTTATTTTAATATCTTAGATAAGTATATCTTTTATATTCTAGTAGATGTCTATTTTGTCTCACACTACAGTTAATAAGAGCAGGTTAAATAATAATTTAGGATTAAAGTAAGCTTTTATTTTATACTCCCGGTACTCTTTATTAATTTTTCTGATTTATAGAATAATAATACTATAGCTTTTTATTTTAATATTTCTACTATCTACTATTTTATATTAATATAGTCTTTTATTCAGTCTATATTTATAGTATTTAATAAAATTTTTATGATTACTAGTTATAGTACAGGCCGCGCCGGAATTATAGATCTATAGTAGATCTGTTTTTATTATATTAAATACTAAGTATATATAAAAGTTAGTTATAATATTATTTAGTATTTTAATTACTATATTCTAACCTATATTAATCTTAGTCTTTTTCTATTCTAGTTTATATATCTAGATATTTAAATATAGCTTCTATTTTAGGTATCTGCCTTTAAGTATTAGATAATAGTATACTCTGATATTATAGAATCCTATTCTATAGTAGAAATAGAGGTTATTATTATTATATTTCTTTTTACTATTTAGCTATTTCTTTATCTATTTATTAGGATCTTTATAACTTTAGAGACTTTTATAAGTAAAGCTCTTATTAATCTATATATTATTATATTCCTTAGCTGAGCCGGCGCGGTTTTTATTATTCTAAGATTATTTTAGTACTACTAATACTAATTTAATATATATTTTTATATTAGTATGAATATATACTTAATCTGCAAGTTCTTAAAAATTTAATTATTTATAGTTCTCAGCTATATTATTAGTAAACGCGTATTCTTTATTATCTACCTAGTTAAGTATATTAGTATATATATTCTATAGAAAGACTAATACAGAGTAGAATAGTCCTATTTTAATATATAAGTATTAATAAGTATTAATTACTTATTTATATTACTTAATAAAGTCTTTTACAGTGCTAAAGTCTATATATTTTAGAGTTATAAATTTTATAGTAGTAATACTTATTTATATAATCTTTTTTTCTATTATAATTTTCTAAATAGTTTTATATATATTATCTATATATTCTATCTTTATTAGTAAGTATTCTAGAAGCTTTTATATATCTTCGGTAATCTAAGATGTAAGCTAGTAGCTAACTTATAGTAATATATCTTACTATTTTATAAAGTTTAGAAAATCAGGCATCAGTTTAAATATAGATTTATTAATAAATTAAATATATTTTATAAATATAAGAGCTCTCTTTATATTTTATATCTATATTAAGAAGTTTTTCTTTTTATACAGGCAGTTTAGTACACTATATAATTACTTAGATTCTTTAGATATAACAGTCTCTTTAAAGAATACTTGGTTATTAGTCAGATTTTACTAGGTTTTTTAGGTCTGTAGCCCAGTAGTACCAGCTGCATCAGCCATATTACTAAATTTAGTAAGATTCAGCGCCTAATTAGATGATCCTATATTTTTCTAGGTAGTTTCTCTAATTTTTATTATTTCAGGCTCGCGGTTTAATTAGCGAGATTAGGAGGTTATTAAAAAAATAAAATAAATATTTATTTATGATCAGCGGTCTTTAGAATCCTTTTATAATATCTAAAAACAATATATAAGGGCTCATAATCTCTTAAGGCTAGGAGGAAGCTGATGGATTACTAGATAGCTACAGCAAGTGGCGAGTTGTAGTGTGATCCGTCAGGTGACGGCGAAGCCCTAGCCCTATTGGCCGGCTACCCCGCCCGACATATCTTATATAGTTATTTCTTCTTATCTTAAAAACTCTTTAATATTTTTATTAAGTTATGGATTATTTTTATTATTTTATATTAAATTTTAGAATTAAAATAAGTTTTTTTTTATTATTTTTAGATTTAAATAATAAGTTATAGTATTATTTATTTTTTTAATATTTATTATTTTTTAATTTTTATTTATTATCTTAAAAGTTTATATTATTATATTATTTTATATAGTAGAGGCTATTTAGTTTTATATATTATAATTTTAGATTTATTCCTAAGTTTTAGATTTTATTATAACTGCATGTATCAGGTCTTTAAAAAAAATAATTAAAATTATAAGACTGTAATAGTGTAGCAAGTTGACGTTTCTATATGTCATGAATTAGTAGAATTAGTTGAGGAACTAAACAAGGAACTAGGACGAAGCCATAAAAGACAGGAACTATATAGTAGGCTATAAAGACTAATAATATAAACTATCTAGAAGAATAGTATTACTAATAACCAGTAGAATAAATAATAATAGATATTAATAATAAGATAAGCTTATAATAGTATAAGAGATATAATAAAACTAATATTTTTATTAATATAGTATAGGAAATAATTTAGATTAAGATAAATATAAAGTATAGATATAAATAGATAGTTATAAATTAGATAAAATAATTACTAAAGATATTTCTTAAATTTATTAATTAACTTCTTATAATTATTTAAATAATTAATATATATCTATTAATTATATTTAGCTCTATATTCTTTCTAGTAAATAAGATATTATATAAATTTAAAATAGTTTTAATCTAAATAAATAATATATTTATTAAATATTTTATTAACTTTCTAATAATTAAAATTTTTAGAATAATATTTATTAATAATAGTATCAGGCTGGCTAGACTAGTAATTAAAAAAATTAGTAGTAGAGTTAGTATTATTATTAATAGGATTTTCTTTAATATTATATTTTATATAAATCGCGGGTTCTAATTAGATAATAGAAAATATAAAATATATATAAAACTTCTTTAATAATTTCAGATAGTATATAAGATATCTAATATATTTAAGAATTTTAAAGAGACTAGTATACTATTAAGATAATTTATAGTATATATTTACTATAAATAAATAGTAGTCTTAGTATAGATAAATAAATATAATATTACTAATATAAAATTTAATTAATTAATATTCTTAATTATAGAGATATTTTATATATATAATAATAAAAAATAATACTTCTTTAGTATTAAGATAAATATTAAAGTTTTAATAATAAATATATTTTAGTAGGTTCTATAATTAGTATAGATTAATATTAAAAAGTAACTTTAAAAATATCTTACTAGTAAAGATAGATAGTAAAGTATTTAAAATATTAGTGATATAAGATAGTTAGATAAACTAGTTAGTAAAATCTAATATATAAGTATAGTATAAACTAATTATTTAGATAATATATTTTATTTAGTTATTACTTTAAGAATAATATATTATTAAATAATATTATTAATACTATATTATATTAAGTATTTCTTTCTAAAAATTACTTATAAAGTAGAGGTCTCTATCTAAAATAAAGTATTATAAAATTTTCTAATTATAAAATATAAAATATTAGGCTATTATATATCTTTATTAATTTATAAATTATTTAGTATAGTTAGGGATCAGTACTATTATTTTTATAAACTTATTAATTATTATTATAAGTATATCCAACTAATTATACTTAAATAGATAAATAATAAAGTTAATTATAATTATATTAAAAGATATAGGCTGGATAGTAATAAACTATAATAATTTATATAATTTATAATAACAGGACTTATTCTTTAGATATATTAAATAATAATTAATATATTTATAAAATAATTAATAATCTTTATAAAATATAAATTCTTATATAGTATATAAGTATTTCTTAATATCTTAGTATTTATAGTTATTATAAATTATCTTAAAAAGCTCTTATACTATAGAATAAAATAGGTAAAGCTAAGATTCTTTAATAATATTATATACTAAAAAATTAGTATTTTTCTTTAATAAATAAAGTAAATTATTTTTTTTATAATAAAATAATTTAATATTAAAGTTAAAATATAATATATTTTTTATAAGTATAGTATAGTTATTAAAGAAATATTTATTTTAAATATAAATTTTAAATTTATTATTTAATTTAATAGTAGAACTAATATAGCAGATATTAATAGTAAAATAATTAAGATTAAGATCTCTTCTTATAATTAAAATATTAGATAAATAAAATAGTATATTAATAACTATATTTTATTTTTTTAATTTATAATAGATTTTTAATTAGAATTACTAGATATACTATAATACTTAAACTAGATAAAGATTTAACTTCTCTAAAATAATAATATTAAATAATATTTACTTTATAATACTAACTATAGATATATAATTAGTATAAATAATAATAGATATTTAGCTAGTTTTAATTAAATAATAAATCTTATATAGTATCTAGACTAAATAAGATACTTTTAATTTAGTAGACTAGTAATATTTTTTAGTATTAATAATAAATTTAAAAAAGAATAGTATTAATTAAACTAATATTTATATAAAAAATATTAATATTAAGATATATTTAAAATTAGGTTTAGTATAGAATACTATAGCGCCTATATTAAATTTTAAAATATTAAAATTAATATATAAATAATAATTAGTATTAAAATAAGTAAGAAAAAAAGAGTTTATAAAAATCCTTTATAAATATTTAAAAGCAGCCTGTTCTTTAATAGTTAGTTAATTTAGAATAATTTTTAAAATATAGTTTTAATAAGCAGAATTTTTATTTAAACTATTATAAAGTAATAATATTTTTTATTTTTTAAAGATTTAATATAGTAAGTATACTATTTAATATAATTATAAAATTATTTAGTAAAACTAAAATAGATTTCTAGATTATATAAAATATCTAGAAATAAAAACTTTTATAAAACTTTAAGCTTTTTTTTAAAATATACTTAGACTAAGTATATTAATATATTAATTAAATAGTATTATAGATAAGAAGCTAATATATACTTTATTAAATTTAAACTTAATATTTAAGTCTTCTAGCTTTTAAAATATAAGAGTAAGATATTCTAAATATTTTTAAAAATAAATAAAGTTATAATTATATTATCTATATATATTCTATAAAACTTATAGTAGACTTTTAAATATAGATTTATTTATCTTTAAATATAAGATATACTATTAATAAATTCTATAATAATAATATAGAAAACTTCCTAATTATAATATATTATTATAATAAGATAATTATAATATTTATATTTAATAAACTATTAATAAAAAAATTAATAAATATTAATAACTATAATATAAGAGTAATCTTTAATAAAATATATAATTTCTTATTATTTAGATATAAGATAAAGATTAGATACTATTTCTTAATTTATTTTATATATATAAATAATAATATAAGCTTTATAATTAGATTTATTATTAGTTTTACTAAGAATTCTCTAAATAATAAATATAGAGTAACCAGAAAGGATATATTCTTTAAAAAATAATATTTTAAATTAAATATATAGAGAATTAAATATAGTATTAATTTACTATTTATTCTAATTATTAATATAATAAACTTTAGATTTAAGTATATAATTTTTCTAATTATTCTTTAATAGTATTTCTATCTATTAATTTTTAAATATATAGATTATTTTAATAGTTTTAAATATTCTCTAGATATTATACTTTTTAATAATTTCTTAAAAATATATAATAATTTTTAAATTAGTCTTATAGATTATAGTACTGTTTAGTAGAACTATAATATTATTAAAATCTTTAAGATTAAGAATTTTAGATCTTCTTATAATCCTAGACTTAGTATTATAAAAGAAGTTTAATTTATTATTAATTAAATAAAATACTTAAATAAAAGTATTATTTAGATCTTTAACTAAATAGTATATTTAAGTAAAAATATTATTAATATACTAGTAATATTATTAGTTTTTATTTATAGATTCTATAATATTTAAAAAAATTATAATATTATAAGTAAGTTTAGTAACTTTAGATATAATATAATAAATAGTAATATAGTTAATATCTAAAATTATTCTAAGCTAGATATAGTAAATAATAATAACTAGTTTATCTAATTTATTAACTACTTTAATAAAGAAGAATTCCTTATTAATAAAATAAATATAGATAGTAAATTTAGTAGTATTTTTAAGATATTTAATAGATTTAAATAATAGATCTTAATTTATTAGAAGTTAAGTATAAATCTTAACAGAGATCTTTACTTATATATATAAAGAAATAACTATTTAATATATTATAATTATAAAAATATTAGTTATTTAATTCTTCTTTATAATATATTAAATAATAATTTTAATATTAGTATAACTTATAATTATAATAGTTTTTTTTTTTTTTAAAATTAAGATAAAAATCTTCCTGACTAAGTACTTTAATATTAATAAATATATATAACTTAAGATTATTTATAAAAAATATTTATATATTAATCTTAGTAAAACTATATTCTTTATTATAGCTAGTAAAAAAATAACTAAAAAAATATAAATTAAATATAGTAATATAATTAATTATACTTTATAATTTTATATCTTTTACTATAATACTGTCGGGGCTGTTTTTAATAATAATACTAAAGATCTTCTAAATAAACTTAATATTAATAATTATCTAGAAATATCCTATATCTATATAGATATTAAGATAGCTTTTAGTAGTATTTAATCTAATATATATAATAATACTGTAGTAAATTTATAAAAATTCTTAGATATCTATATTAGAAATATTATACTTTAACTTAATAATATATATAATATTAAGTAAACTAGTAGAAATATTATTAGTAGATTTAATATAAGTATAATAAAATAAATACTTATATAAAATATTATTAAAAGTAAAGCTTATAGTATAATAGTTATAGCTAATAATAATAAAATTAATATCAATAATATAAATATAGATATTTAATATAATATTTAATAATTTATATTCTCTATAATAAATACTAGTAGTCTTAGTATAATCTTTATTATTATACTAGTAATTAAGAATTAATATTTTAGTAATATTTATAATATATATATCTTACTTTAATAGTTTACCTATACTACAGCTAGAATTATAAGAATTAATTTATATAATAAAGTTAGAATTATTATATTTAAAAGAAGTTTATTTATTAATAATAAAAAATAAAGTATTATTTTTAATAAAATATATATAAATACTAGAGTATTAATATCTATAATAATTATTCTAAAACTAGTAGTTTCCTTAATTAATATAGTTATTATAAAAGTTATTAGTATAATTATTATAACTATTATAAAAATAGCTATTATTATTAAAGTAGTTATTATTAGTATAACTAGTACTATATACAGAACTAGTATTATTATTAATTATTTAATATTAATTTATATTAGTATATCTATTATAATTCTGTTATAATTAATAACTATAATTTTCTTAATTAAATCTAGCTTAAAAACTAAATACTGCTTTATTATTATTATAGATAAACTTAAAGTAAGTATTTAATTAGAAGTTTAGCTAGTAATTTAATTAATATAATAAGTAGAATAAGTAGTTAGATAGATAATTTAATATATATATATAATTTTAATTATTACTATATTAATTAATAGATAAGTTCTATTAGCTATAAAAAATACTAGAAATAAAATTTTAATTAGGACTAAAAATATTATTATAAAAGTCTTAGTAAGTATATTTCTTATAATATTAAATAATAATATTCTTTTAGAAGAATTATTTTTTTTTAAAAAATTTTAAGAAATTAATCTAGGATTATTATATTTTTAGGTATAGAAATATTTTATTAAAAATTAAGTTTAAGTTAATTCTAAATTATTTATATTTAGTTTAATAGATTAATAAGATTAGTAATATAAATATAATAAATAATATTTTTTATAAAGTTTTATAGAGTCTATCCAGTATAGATATTAAAATAATTATAAAATAAAAAGATTAGCTTATATAAAATAATCTAAATATTAGATTTAAAATATTTAATAATTAAAGTAAGCTATCTAATTTTTATAAAAATAGTATATAGTATAATTTTCTTAAGATTATTTAATTAAATAATAAACTAATTTAATACTATATTATATAAATATACTTAAATATTTATTTTTATTATATCTTTATCTTTATAGATAATAATATCTTAAATATAATTAATAAAAATATTTATATTTTTATAATAAATAGTATTATTAATTTATTTTATAATAATATTATTAGTAAGATTTAGTTAAAAATAACTAATCTTTTCTATCTTTTAGAATTTAGTAAAACTATTAGTAGTAGGTATAATAAAAATATTATTATATATATTTTAGTTTTAATTAGTATTTTAGTTACTGTTTAGATTTAGATTTAGATTAGAATTAGACTTAGAATTATTATTATTATTAGAATTATTAGGATTTTCTAGATTACTAGTACTAGTAGTATAGTAATAGTAAAAATTTTAAACTTAATTTAAGTATTATTTAAATTAGATTAGGTATTAATTAGTATCTTTCTAATTTTAATAAATTAGCTAATTTATATTAGCTTAATTATTTTAAATTAATATTATTAGATTAACTATATTTAGTCTAGTATTAATATTTCTTATTTTAGTATTTCTAATAGAATTAGTAGGATTTATAAAGCTTAATACTATTAATTTATATTAAAAACTAAAATTATAATATATATTATTAAAAGTATTATATTAAGAATATAATAATTAAGTAAAGATAAAATAAGATTTTAGTCTAAATAAATAATAAGTTTATAGTAACTCTTCTAGTAAAGATAACTAAAATATAAGTAATAATATTAATATATCAGCTAAAGTCTTTTATATTAAAATAAATAATAATTTATTTATAAACTTAATTAAAGATATAATAGCAGGAATATATAAATAAGTATCTAATAAAAAATAAAAAGATTTATAAATAAATATAAATATAAAATAATAGATAATTAATAGCTTAACTAAAATAGAAATATTATTAGTAATATTATCTATACTAAAGTTAGTTAGTATAATAGAGATAGTTAAAGCAGAATAATAGTTAGATAATTTAATAAAAATTATATTAGTAGAACTAGATATATATATATATTTATATTAGTTAGTATATAACTTATTTTTTAATATATTTAATAAAATTAAGATAGAGCAGAAAATAAAATAAAATATAATATAATCTAATATTTATTAAGAATCTATAATATCAGCTTTAGCTAGTAAATTAGCAGTAATCTATTTAATATATTTTAGTTAGTTAATTATTTTTAGAATATTTATAAGCTTAATAAATTCTATTATAGTATAGTATAGTAAGGATTAATAAATTTTTTAATTAGATAGAAATAAGAGGTTTTTAGTAGATATAGATAAAAAATAAGTAGACATAAAATATTTAATTAAATAAATAATAAATTTATTAAATTTAGTAATATTAGTATTTATTAAATAATATTTAAATATAGCTAGCTGATAGGCTAGCTTTAAAATATATTTAGCTAAATAAACTAATATTAGTTTTAATAATATAAGCTAGCTTTAGAGCTAGAATAGTAAAAATAAATAGATATTTAATAAATCTTAATAAAAGAAATAAAGAATTAATAAAATTTAATAATTTAAAGATAGTATAAAAAAAGTTAGAGATTAAACTTAATAATTAATAAAAAATACTATAATTAGAAGAGTAAAGAAATATTATACTCTAATATATTAATATATTAATTAAAGTAAAATAATAAATTCAGATTTATTAAATTATTTTTAATATAGAAAAAAAAGATATACTTAAATTAAAATAATATTTAGATTAAACTAGAATATATTATTAATTATAGTAAGTTAATATTTCTATATATTATAAATTAGTAGAATTAGTTAAGAAACTAAATAAGGAACTAGGATAAAGCTATAAAAGACAGAAACTATATAGTAGGTTATAAAAACTAATAATATAGATTATCTAGAAGAATAGTATTACTAATAACCAGCAGGGTAAATAACAGTAGGCGTTAATAGTAAGGTAAGCTTGCAACAAATAGTAGTATAATAGTTCTTTAAAGATTATAGAAATATAATATATAATTAATAAAAAATAAATTTATATTTAATAAAACTAATTATTAGTTCTCCTAGCTAAGAACCAGTAATATAATATATAGTTATACATTATATAACAGCTGCTTGGCAGCTGTGGTATACCTGAGGCACTATTATGCAGCATCCGCAGGTAGCGGCGCATAACAATTAGATATACTTATAGTAGTAGTTAATAGATTTATAAAAATAATAATATTAATCTCTAGCTATATTAAATAACTTATAAATTAATAAAGATATATAATAACCTAATACTTTATATTTTATAATTAAAAAATCTTATAATACTTTATTTTAGATAAAAACCCCTACTTTATAAATAACTTCTAAAAGAGAATAATTAATATAATATAATATTAGTAGTACTATTTAATAATATATTATTTTTAAAATAATAGTTAATTAAAGTATATTATCTAAATAATTAATATAATATTATATTATACTTATATACTAAATTTTATTAACTAGCCTGTTTAATTATTTTATATTATAAATACTTTAAATACTTTATTATCTGTCTCTACTAATAAAATATCTTTAAAATTATTCTTTAGTATTAATCTATATTAACTATAGAATCTACTAAAATATATCTATTATTAAGGTTTTAATATTTATCTAGATATTAAAGAAGTATTATTCTTTATAGCTATATATATAAAATATCTCTATAATTAAGAATATTAATTAATTAAATTCTATATTAATAATACTATATTTATCTATTTATATTAAGATTATTACTTATTTACTGTAAATATATATTATAAGTTATCTTAATAATATATTAATTCTTTTAAGATATTAGAATATATTAAATATCTTATATACTATCTAGAATTATTAAAGAAATTTTATATATATTCTATATTTTTTATTACCTAATTAAAACCTATAACTTATATAAAATATAATATTAAAGAAAATCCTACTAGTAATAATATTAATTTTATAGCTAATCTTTTTAACTACTAGCCTAGCTAGTCTGATATTATTATTAATAAATATTATTCTAAAAATTTTAATTATTAAAAAGTTAATAAAATACTTAATAAATATATTATTTACTTAGATTAAAACTATTCTAAATTTATATAATATCTTATTTATTAGAAAGGATATAGAGCTGAATATAATTAATAAATATATATTAATTATTTAGATAGCTATAAGAAGTTAATTAATAAATTTAAAAAATATCTTTAATAATTATTTTATTTAACTTATAACTATCTATTTATATCTATACTTTATATTTATCTTAACCTAAACTATTTTCTATATTATACTAATAAAAATATTAGTTTTATTATATCTTCTATATTATTATAAGCTTATCTTATTATTAATACCTATTATTATTTATCCTACCGGTTATTAGTAATACTATTCTTTTAGATAATCTATATTATTAGTCTCTATAGCCTATTATATAACTCCCATCTTCTATATAGCTTTATTCTAGTTCCTTATTTAGTTCCTCAACTAATTCTACTAATTCATGACCTATCGAAACGTCAACTTGCTACATTATAGAATTAACTAGTATTATTTTTTTTATTCTTTTATTTTTTTTTTAGAAGTTTATATAGTAGTGCTGCTATTTTTATGAAATCTTAAATAAATTAATAATAATATATAAATAGACTTATAAATTACTATAGCTTATAAATATTTTTAGGTATAGTTATTTCTTAATAATCTTAAGCTTAATTAGTACTAGCTAAACTATCTTTTATTTAATAATATATTTATAAAATTTTAGTTTTTTAATTCTAAAAATATATTTTAAATTTTTTATAAATAATTTATTTTATTATAATATTTTAAGAATTATTTTAATATATTATTTATACTTTTCTTATATCTTTAAAAAAATAAGTATATTATTAAGATAAATAAAGCAGAAGTTTTTTAAGTATAAAATTAAAATATAATTTATAAATATCTAGAATATAACTAGAATATTTAATAAATTAAAATATATAACTAAAAATTTATATTTTCTAAAAAAAATATTAAATATTATTTTATAAATTAATATCTTATTTATCTTAACCTACTAGTAACTAGAAAAAAAATTAATTTTAGAGAGATATTTTATCCTATTTATTTAATTAATAAGATTTTAGATATATAAAAGTAGATATTTATTTTAGAATATCTTCTAGTTTAATAAATAATAATTAATATATATTCTTTATTATCTATTTGTTTTAAGATAAAAATAATAAAAAAGCTCTATAAATTAAAAGATATTTAAATAATTTTTTTATTAAGTAGCTTTATAAGCTTTTTTTTTAATTTTTTTAACTTTTTTTATAATAGAAGATAAAATAGTTAATTAATAAATAATTTATTATTTATATTAATATAATACTTAAGTTTTGTGAGGCTGTAATACTAATATAACGGCTCTCTAGGGATTATAGAGATATAATATATAGTTAGTAGAAAATAAATTTATATTTAATAGAATTAATTACTAATTCTCCTAGCTAAGAATTAGTAGTATAATATATAGTTATATATTAGATAATAGCTACTAAGCAGCTATAATATACTCAAGATACTATTATATAATATTTATAGATAGTAGTATATAATAATTTTTTCTAAATAATCTTAATCTTATAACTAATTATTTTTAATAGATCCTGCGGTTAAAATATAAAGCTTTAAAAAAATCTAATAGTATTAATTTAGCTTTATAAATCTAAAATTAAATATATAATAAATATTTAAAATTAATATATTATTATTTTATTAAGTATAAATAGTTTTAGTAGTATAGTTAATTATTATATAGCTAATATTATTATAAATAAATTTATATATAATTTAGTAGTAGTATATAGTTAAAATACTACTTATTT
>JAMFNV010000034.1:0-16175 GCA_025768905.1 Aspergillus sp. MA 6041
AATTTTTAAGACTTTTTATTTTTTTTATAATAATATTAATTTTATATATTATATAGTTATTTTTTCTTATTTTAGAAGCTCTTTAATATTCTTATTGAGTTATAAATTATTTTTATTATTTTATATTAAATTTTAGAATTAAAATAAGTCTTTTTTTATTATTTTTAAATTTAAATAATAAATTATAATACTACTTATTTCTTTAATATTTATTATTTTAAAAATTTATATTATTATATTATTTTATATAATAAAGATTATTTAATTTTATATATTATAATATTAGATTTATCTTTAAATTTTAGATTTTATTATAACTATATATATCAGGCGTCTAAAAGAAGAGTAATTAAAATTATAAAATTATAATACTAATATAGCAGCTCTTTAGAGATTATAGAGATATAATATATAATTAATAAAAAATAGATTTATATTTAATAAAATTAATTATTAGTTCTTCTAATTAAGAACTAATAATATTATATATAATTATATATTATATAACAGCTACTTAATAGCTGTGGTATACCTGCAGCACTATTATACAGCATCCGCAGGTAGCGGCGCATAACATATACTTTAATATTTTAGGATTAATTATTTAATTATTAATAGATAAGTTATATCTATATTATAATTTTTTAGTTCTTATATATATTATATTAATTTTTTATAGATTTTATTATATATTTTAAAATATATAATAATCTTTTATACTTCATTATTTAATAGTTTAGCTAGATATTATTTAAATTTTTTAAAATATTATATAAATTTATATATTAATTAATATATTTATTATTTTGGTTGATTAACTGATTGATTTATACACGGATCTATTAGCTTATAGCTAAGTACTAAAAAAGATCTCTATCTAGTAATAAGTTACTTTACTAGAATAATCTAAATATATAAAGCTATTTAAATCTCTCTACTATATTTTATTTTCTACTTATCTCTATATATATCTCTAATATATAGATTTTTATAAGTATCTTTTAAGTTCTAGCTCTATATCTTTATAAGTATTAGTTATTACTAATTTTTAGGAATTAGCTGATCTATTAGTCTCTATTTAATAAAAATTTAATTATTTATTAATTACTCTTTTATACTTTTAATAGTACTTAAGTCAGCTCTATTAGTATTTTTATTAAATTAGAATTATAGTTTTTAATACTCTTAAATTAGTCTAGAAATTATATTTATATTATAAATTTTAAGATTTTATAGATAAGGTCTGGTTTATTATTAATTTTAAGTAGCTACTAATAATTAATAATTTATCTATTTTTTTATAGTATATTTAATTATAAATTAGTATAATAATTATATATTATTAAAATATATTAGATAATCTATATAGTTTTTTTATAGAAGTATATAGTAGTTTTTATAGTACTCAAAATATTTAAATAATTTATAAATATTATTTTATCTATCTATATCTATATTAATACTAAATTATATATATATAAAATATTTTTATATAGTTTTAATATTTATTTAATAATATTTAATAGTATTATTTATATATAATTCTTATAATTATTATTAGTTTATAGATTTTATTATATTTCTTAAGTAAGATTATAGAGATATTACTTTATTAATAAAATTAGTAGATATTTAAAAATTTTCTATAACTTTAATAGTACTATATTTTTTATATTTATAGCTTATTTTATTATCTACTTTACTATCTTATCTACTAACTTATTATCAGGAATATTTTTATAATTTAATAGCTAGTAAATCTAGACTATCTAATTCTAGATATTTAGTTAGCTTAGTAGATAGATAATCTATTTAATTATAAATTAGTTTAATTATTACTGGAGTTTAATATAAGTCTAGATAGTAGTTTAATTATTAGTTATTATTATAAATTCTCTAATCTTTAAAAATAATACTAATACTAGAGCTAGTTTAATTTCTACTAATTTTATATAGTATACTATATAATTAGTTTTTTTTTCTAATAAATAATTTATTAATTATTTATTAAAAATTACTATTATTTTAATATTTTTTTTATAATAACTACTATTAATATAGACTAAAATAATATTAGTCTATATAAATCTAATATATTACTTAACTATCTTTTTTTTAGAGATTATAATTAAAATTATTAGGAATCTCTATTATAAAGTAATTATTACTAAGTATATAATTTCTAGACTTAGATTTTTATTTATATCTAGATTTTTTTTAAGATTCCTAAATAAATAGTATTCTAGATACTAGAGTAATAATAATATAAAATCTATATTTAAATTTTAATAGAAAGTTAACTATATATTACAGGCCATTAAAAATATCTAGTAAAAAAATAAAAAATAAATTTAGAGATAGCTTAGCTTTATAGTTATTTTTAATATTATTACTAAAAATAATATATAAAAGCAGGCCTCTAGTACTATTCTAGTAATAATTCTAAAAACCCCGGCTATTTAGTATAGTACCCAGTACTAGATCCTTTTAAATATACTAGTAATTTTTTTTATTATCTTTTAATAGTCCTGTATATCTTATATAAACTATATAGAATATCTAAAAAAAGCTATAATATTAAAACTATAATATATATTTTCTTAAGGTGCCTGGTTGGCATGCCCTATATAGAGCCGGTAATAGAGCTTAAGACACTAGTCAGGCTGGTAGCCTTTGCTTGAAGCTGCTTCAGGTGGGCCTTGCCGCTGAGTAGTGGTTGGTCAAGGCCCTGCAGGGTCAGCACGCTGAGGTTCCGCGTGCAGTGCCTGACTGACCATGTTTTAGGGTTGATTTGTTTGCTGATAAAGAACGCCACCCGTGGTAGTAGTATTCTTAATTTATTAGTATAGCTTAGTATTAGCTAGAGAGCTATATAGAAACAGCTTCCTAAATCTATTAAATATATAATTATTTACTTATTATATTAGTTAATATAGGATTTTTAGATTATTAGAATATTATATTTTTATATCTTCTTTTTATTAAAAAGATATATTATTATAGGCTATTTTTTTTTATAGTTTATCTATAAAATTTTTAATTATTTAAGATTTTTATTTATAATTAGTAGTTATACTATTATTAAGCTTATTCTTCTTATTATTTTTAGATTACTAGATTCTTTTATTATATTAATAAATAATTAATTATATTATATTAATATTTCTAATAATAGTTTAGATTTTATATATATAGATATACTTACTATTACTTTACTTAAGATTTTAAGAAACTATTATTTTATTATTATTATTATTTTTATTAAATATTTTAAGTTATTTATCAGAATATTCTATATAGCCTGTAATTTAAGCTAGTATTTCTTAAAATTTAAAATCTTAAAATACTCTAGCTATAAATAATTAATATTAACTTTAAAAATAATTATTTTCTTAATTTTTATTTTAAGCTCTATAGTTTTTATTTTAGACTACTAGCTATTTATTAATAATAGTCCTAATTTTCTAGAATTTAGAAATATATTAAAAATTATTTAGTAAGATATTTAGTATATTTTTAATAGACTTTATAACTAGAATTATAATATTTAATTATAAGATTTTTAAATAAAATTATAGATATATAACTTATTTTTACTAAATAATTACTAGATACTCGCGCCGGTTCTTATATTTATAATTAAATATAAAATATTTATTTTTATAGAGTATATATTAAGCTTACTTAGGATTATTTTTATATTTATAATTTTTAGTTAAATATTCCTGCCTGTAGTAGATATAAATAGAGAATTTCTTATAATATTAAATAATATAGTTATAATTCTAGTAACTAAAATACTATAGTAATTATTATTTATAATTATATAAGTTTATTATATAATACTTATTATTTAGGATTATATTCTAGTAAACTATTATATTAGTAGTTTAATTATTATTAAATTTTATTACTAATATTAAGAACTAGTTCTTACAGACTATTATCTTTTATAATTATATTTAATTTATATAGATAATCTCTATAGATATAGTAGCTAAGTATATAATATTAATAACTTATAAATACTTAATTAAAAATTTTTAATATTTAGTTAAATTATTTTATTTTATTATTTATATTTTTATTTTATAGAGTACTACAGAGTAGCTATAGTATTTTAGAATAACTTTAATTTTAAAAATTTAAAGCTATAAAAAAATAAATTAAATTAATTATTTAGTATCTTTTATATTATTAATAATTAAAATAATATCTCTATTAAATAATATTCTTATAATAGCTATTTTTTAGTACTAAATTATTTTATCTCTATTTTCTATAATATTTATATTAATTTAGTTAATAAACTTTAGATAATTATATTATAATAGATTAATTATTATAAAAATTATTTTTTATATATATAGTTAGAGATTTTTTATTAAAAAAAAGAATTAGAATAATAATATTAGAAATACTAATAATAGTATTCTTAAAAAGATTTTTTATATTAATTTAAGCTTTCTATAATTAATTAAATATATAAGATTTTAAAATTACTATTATTATAGTATCTTAATATATAGCTTTAATCTAAGATCTTAAAAAACTAGATAATAGTAGAGTTATTATATTATAATTAAATTTTTTAAATTAATTAACTAATTTAATTAGTTATAGCTAGCTTTTTAATTACTATTAAAATAATTTTTTTTTTAATTTAATATTCTTAGCTAGATTATTATAAAAAGATATTCTCTAAATTTATTATCTAAATTTAATTATAATCTTTATTAATACTAGAAATATAATCTTAATAAGTCTGTATCTATTTAAGCTAGTAGATAACTAAAAGTCTTTTAGTTAATATACTATAATAATAAAGTTATTAATATATATATATATATTAATATATTATTAGTATCTTAGTTAAAGCTATATTATTCTTACTCTATCTTTAATTAGTACTATTTTAGCTACTACACTATAGAAAATAGTTAGGAGAAGATAGAAAAAGTTAAAATTAATTACTTATAAAATTAAATAAAACTTTAACTCATAAAATAAAGTATAGTAATACTTTTACGGTGTTGCTGGTTTATTTTTATTTATTATTTTATGTTATAGTATAATACTATTATTTCTTATTATAATATTATTAGATTATTAATTATATATAATAAGATATTATTAGAATTATTTTATATTAGATTTTTTAATAAGATTATATATATTTCTTTTTAGTTATATATTTTAAGTACTATTAAAAATATTTATTAATAAAGTAATATAATTTATTAATAGTAGTATTTATTAAAAAATAATTAATTTCTTATAAAGTAGGATATTAGTATATTTTTATAGAGATAGGAGAAGAAGTATATATAGTAATAAATTTAATAAAATAAATTAATAGGATATTAAATTACTAAATATAGAGGCTTAATAAGATTTTATAAAATATTTATAATTAGTATCTAAGTTTAGTAAGACAGAGCTCTAGGTTTACTAATATTAAAATAAATAAATAAGAGATTTAAAATATAAGAAAAAGATTAAAGTGTAAGTTTTTAATAAATTAAAGATAAATTTAATAAAGCTAAATAAGAAATTAATATAAATTAATAAGTTAGGGATAGAATAAGATAAAAATAAAATAATAGATAGAATAGAAGTAGAGTAATATAATAGTATAAAATATATTAGAATATTAGAAAATAGTAGAAAAATATATAAAACTTAAATTTTAACTTATACTATAATTTATTTAGAAAGAATTTAATAAAAATTAATAAAAAATAATAATTTAACATCTTAATTAAAGAATATACTACTAGTTTATAGAAGTATTAGAATAGATAAAAATAGTTTATTAAGTATTAAGGATAGCTGGGTAGAAATAGCAGGTCCGGAATAACTAACCAGCTAAGAGGCTAAGCCAAATCGGTACTAGGCAAGGAAATCTATAAAGGTAGGCTTCGGATATTGACGAGGTAAGCGGGCAGTATCGCCACATAAATATGTAATTTTCTAGTTTTTTATATATTTCTCTAATTTAGTTTTTTTATAGCTTTTTTTTTTATTAAACTTAAATATATAAAAGTACTATATAAAATATATTAGAATAAGCTAAAGATTTCTAGAAGAATTATAATAAATTAATTAAGTAATTAGAAAAAATAATTAAAGCTATAAAGAAATAGCATAATAAAAAGTATAAAAATATATAATTTATAATTAGTAGTTTTATTATATTAAATATAAAGAATATTAATTAAACTAGACTAAATTATAAGTTAAGTAACTAATATCTTAGATCTTTTAAGATTATATATATATAGTACTAATTTTATAAATTATATTTAGGGGCGCGCTGTACGCACACCTCGACCGCTCCACCCACACCCTGATTGGCTACACGCACACCCCACTAAACCTAAAGAGGTAATAGGTCACGTGATATAAGAAAAAATCCATAAACTATAAGATCTAAAAATCACGTGATTTTAAAGAATAGTATTTTAATAATAATAATAATAATAATAATAATAATAATTATAATAATAATAATAATTATAATTATAATATATATTAAATTATAAATTTTTGATATATTAATAATATTCTTAATTTATTATTTTAAATTATATACTAAATTAGATCACGTGGTCTAATAATAATTATTTATATTATAAATTTATTATAGTAATACTACTATTATTACTTATAATACTATTCTTCGAAAGTCACGTGATTTTCAGATCACGTGATCTATTATAATATTTCTATCGCGTGATTTATTACCTCTTTGGGTTTAGCGGGGGTGTGCGTGTAGCCAATCAGGGTGTGTGTGGAGCGGTCGAGGTGTGCGTACAGCGCGCCCCTATATTTATATTCTAAAATATACTAATTTTATAATATATTCTATATTTTTTTATTTTATAAATATACTAGGAACTCTTATAAAATTCTAAAATTAAAACTACTATTTATTAATAGAAAAAAATATAAGATTAAAAATATAATTATAAACTATAAATATAAAGAAGATCTTTAAATCTTAATTAAATAATATAGATAAAATCTTAATTATAATATATAAGAATTACTTCGTTATATTAAGAATACTATTATACTAGATATCTATAAAAAATAATAATAATTACTATAAAAATATAAGAAAAAAAAATTTATAATATCTATAGACTATATAGAATTTTAATTATAAAAAAAAAATTATTAATTTAAAAAAAAAATAAAAAAATAAAAAATAAAAAATTAAAATAAAAAATAAAAATTATTTATTATTTTTATAGAGGGCTTCTCCTAAAGATTTTTTAAGAATATAAAATCTCTAAAGAGGATCTCTTTTAAAGATTTTTTAAAACTAAACAGCTTATAATACTATAAAAAATAGTATTAGAATATATAATATAAGAATATTATAACTAGAATTATAAAAAATTAGATAATATTATATATATATAGCTAAAAATATTTATAAATAGTCTAAAATAAAACTATTATTTTAATTAGTAGTAGAGAAAACTATATCTTTATTCTTTTTATAAAAATAATATATATAGTAATAAGTAGTAATCTCTAGTAGATTATAGCTATTCTTAATAATATTTTTCTAAAAAATAGTCTTACTAGTAGTAAGATATATCTTAAAAATAACTATTTTATAATTCTAATAAAAATTAATAAAATATTCTAAATCTTATATAAAAAAAACTTAATATTTACTTTATTATAAAATTAAATATTATATTTTTTTTAATAATAAAACTTATATTATTTTAAAGAGCTACTAGACTATATAAATAAGTAAAGCTTATTATAAGATAAGTATATATAATATACTATAATAAAATTAGAAAAAGTTAGATAAGAAGTTAAGATAGCTAGTAAGAATAATAAAATAAAGAGTAAGAATATATAAAAAAGAAGTAAGAATAAGACTATAAAAAAAATTAGAGATATAAATAAAGATATAATTTTTAGTTTAAAAACTAGAAAAATAGAATATTCTTTCTCTAAAAAGATAGGAAGTAGAATAGTAAGATAAATAAAATAAATCTTATAAATATAATAAGTATTCTTAGTATAAATAATAGTAGACTTCTTATATAGTAATATTTAAAAATATTATATTAATAAGATTTAGAATATAAAAGTAATTATAAAGCTAAGCTAATTAAAAATTAAAAATAAAAAAATAATATTATAGTATAGTACTAATAATACTAAAACTTTAAATAATAATATTAATATAATATATAAAGTAAGATAACTACTAAAAATATTAATTAATATAAGAACACACTAGGGGAGGGGCTAAAAGAACCAGTAATACCATAAAAGTATCACTATACTTTATTTTTATGAGTTAAAGTTTTATTTAACTTTATAAGTAATTGACTTTAACTCTTTCCATCTTCTCCTAACTATTTTTTATAATATAGTAGCTAAAATAATACTGACTAAAAATAAATTAAGAATAATATAGCCTTAACTAAGATACTAGTAATATACTAATATATATATATATATTAATAACTTTATTACTATAATATATTAACTAAAAGATTTTTAGCTATCTACTAGTTTAAATAAATACAGACCTACTAAAACTATATTTCTAATATTAATAAAGATTATAATTAAGCTTAAATAATAAATTTAGGAGATATCTTTTTATAATAATCTAGCTAAGAATATTAAATTAATAAAGAAATTACTCTAGTAGTAATTAAAAAACCAGCTATAACTAGTTAAGTTAATTAATTAATTTAGGAAGCCCGGTTATAATATAATAACTCTACTATTATCTAGCTTTTTAAAATCTTAAATTAAAGCTATATATTAAGATACTATAGTAATAGTAATCTCAGAATTCTATATATTTAATTAATTATAGAAAACTTAATTAATATAAGAAGTTCTTTTAGAAATATTATTATTAGTATCTCTAGTACTACTACTCTAATTCTCTCTTTAGTAAAAGATCTCTAATTATATATATAAAAAATAATCTTTATAGTAATTAATCTACTATAGTATAATTATCTAAAGCTTATTAACTAGATTAATATAAGTATTATAGAGAGTAGAAATAAGATAATCTAGTACTAAAAAATAACTATTATAAAAATATTATTTAATAAAGATATTATCCTAATTATTAATAATATAAAAGATATTAAATAACTAATCTAATCTATTTTTTTATAGCTTTAAATTTTTAGAATTAAAGCTATTTTAAAGTACTATAACTATCCTGTAGTACTTTATAAAATAAAAATATAAATAATAAAATAGGATAATCTAGCTAAATATTAAAGAATCTTAATTAAGTACCTGCAGGCTGTTAATATTATATATCTAGCTATTATATTTATAAAGATTATCTATATAAACTAGATATAGCTATAAAAAATAGTAGCCTGTAAAAACTAGTTCTTAATACTAGTAGTAGAATTTAATAATAACTAGACTACTAATATAATAATCTACTAGAGTATAATTTTAGATAATAAATACTATATAATAAGTCTATATAATTATAAATAATAGCTATTATAGTATTTTAGTTATTAGAATTATAATTATATTATTTAATATTATAAAAAACCTCCTACCTACATCTACTATAGGCAGGAATATTTAATTAAGAATTATAAATATAAGAATAATCTTAAGTAAGCTTATTATATATTTTATAAAGATAAATACTTTATATTTAATTATAAATATAAAAACTAGTATAAATACTTAATAATTATCTAGTAGAAATAAGTTATATATTTATAATTCTACTTAGAAACCTTATAATTAAATATTATAATCTTAGTTATAAAGCTTACTAAAGATATACTAAATATCTTACTAAATAACTTTTAATATATTCCTAAGTCCTAGAGGATTAGAATTACTATTAATAAACTATTAACAGCCTAAAATAAAAGCTATAGAATCTAAAATAAAAGCTAAAAAAATAATTACTTCTAAAGTTAGTATTAACTATCTATAGCTAGAGTATCTTAAAATCCTAAATTTTAAAAAGTACTAGTCCAGGCTATAGGCTATTTAAAATATTCTAATAAATAATCTAAAATATTTAGTAGAGATAGTAATAATAATAAAATAATAATTTCTTAGAATTCTAAGTAGAATAATAGTAAGTATATTTATATATATAAAATCTAAGCTACTACTAGAAATATTAATATAATATAACTAGTTATCTACTAGTATAATAAAAAAATCTAGTAATCTAAGAATAATAAAAAAAATAAGTTTAGTAGTAGTATAACTACTAATTATAAATAAAGATCTTAAATAACTAAAAATTCTATAAATAAACTATAAAAAAATATAATTTATAATAGTATATCTTTTTAATAAAAAAAAAATATAAAAATATAATATTCTAATAATTTAAAAATTCTATATTAACTAATATAATAAATAAATAGCTATATATTTAACAGGCCTGAAAAACTACTTTTATATAACTCTCTAACTAATACTAAGTTATACTAATAGATTAGGAATACTACTATTATAAATAATATTCTTTATTAATAAATAAATTAATTCTAAAATATAGTTAATTAAGTATTATATATAGAATCTTAGTATATTAATTTTATAAAGTTTTAATTAACTATTATATATCTTTAATATATATAACTCAGGTCTATAAGACTATAATAAAAAAATAAAAAAACTAATAATAAAAAAAAAATAAGATAAAATATAAAAATATTACTTTAATAATTATAAAAAAAAATTAATATAGTCTATAGTAAGTAATTACTAGTTAAAAACTTTAATCTATACTATCTTTTATAGATAACAGAGGGGTACTCTAAAAATAATCCTAAGATTAATTAACTAATTAATATTATTAATAACTATTAACTAGAGCTACTACTCTCCTAAAATACTATTATATATAAAAAAATAGATTATCAGACTATAATTAACCTAATCTAGAGATCTCTAGTACTAATAAAATATTTAACATACTACCAGACATGCTAGGACCTTTAATAAGATAATAACTATATACTAATCATAACTATACTTAATCTAGGTCTTATTAAGACACTACTAATAATTAGATAAAACTAATTAATAATAAATTAAATATAATATTAGAAGACTCTAGCAGATAAGCTATAGTTAATAAACTACTAATTCTAACTATTATAAAGATCTAGAAATATTAATATTATAGTAAAAGTACTAGTAAACGCCTTAACAGCAGTAATTAATACAGTTATACTAAAAAAGATTCTTTACTAATAAATACAGCCAGGATATATACTAGAAATAAAATATCTAAAAAGAATATTAGAAGAACCTGCAGGAGAGTTAAATAAACTAATATAAAAAAAAATTATAAATAATAAAAAATAACTAGATATTATCTAATTAAAGAAATAACTAAACTAATATATAATATCTACTAAAATTAGATAAAGAAAACTATAATAAATATTAAGAAATTCTAGTATCTAGCTTACTAGACTAAAAATTATAAATTAAGTACTATATTTATACTAGTACTATAGATACTAAATAAATCCCTAATTAATAGTCTAAAAAAAAAAAGAAGATCTTCTAAAAAATCCTCTTTTTATTTATTATAAATATTAAAGCTACTACTAAAAAGATTCCTAAATTCTATTATAGCTAATCCCTAGAGACCCTAATAATCTTAATAATAAAAATCTAAAAAACTATCTTAAATATAGTATTATAAAAAGCCCTAGACTCTAATAATCTATTAAATCTAATTTTATAAAAGACCCTTCTATTTATTAAGAATTATTTAATAAAGATTTTTAATATCTATTTATAAATAGAATATTATCTTTAATACTTCTGCTCCTCTACTATAATAGTACTATAAAAATCAGGAAAAGATAACTACTTAAATCTTAAGAACTACCACCTAATAGCCCTACTTAGTACTATAAAAAAAATACTAGAATTAGTAATTACAGACTAAATTAATTATCTAATAAAAAAATTTAGCTTATTATTATAAAACTATATAAATAGCTGCTGTAGAAGATCTTATAATTATATATTATATCTACTACTAGAAAGAATCTATACTATCTAGTAAGTAAGAGATATAATAACTATACTACTTATTCTAGATATTAATAATATATATAATAATATTATTTATTAATACCTAATCTATAATCTCTAGAAATAATAAATATCTAGAGAGATTATTAACTAAATAATCAGCTTTCTAGCAGACTAAAAGATAATAATTTTATTAATAGAGAACTTAAGAAAGATATATTTAGTAGCTACTAAAATTTTTTAAGATTTATTATTATTATTAATACTCTATCTGTTCTATAATATTAATATAATAGAAGATCTAATAACTATTAATAAAAAAATCTTAATTATAGAATATATAAATAATATCTATATACTTATTTAATCTAAAATTATATATAAGAACTATATTCTTTTATATAGAATTTATATCTAGACAGAAATCTAAAAAATAATATATATATTAAAATTTTTATCTATAAAGTATAGTCTAATTAATATAATAAGATAAATAATCTTAATATAATAAAGATTCTAACTACTAAAAATCTAAAATCTACTATAAGTTACTATCTAAAAATATCTAATTTAATCTCTAAAACTTAACTAATTTTTTAAACTAAGCTATAGAAATATTATAATAAAGTCTATTATTAAATTCTAGTATCTAGAGATCTTTCTAAACCTAAAACTTAGTAGTAAGATCTATCTAAAATAGCTTTAAATAAAAATAACTAGTCTAATTAATACTTTAAACTCTATTACTAACTCTATATAAAGTATATTAATTAAGTATTTTAGAAAAATATATACTATAATTTTAATACTATAGCTTTTCTTTAAATACTTTATATAGTTTATATAAAATATATAAAATTACTAGAAGATAATAAAAGAAATTATTAATATATTTAAAGAGATCTAGTATTAGATATTATACTAGATAGCTGGAGTTTTTAAAACTATTATTAAGATAGTATTAGAGGTCTATCTCTATATATTATTCCTAATAATAGTATTAAAGATAGCTATAAAATTAAGCTATCTTTAAATCTAATTCTTATTTTTTTATTAAATACTTCTAATAGTCTATAATATATAGTTAATTTTCTACTAAAATCTAGATATAGATCTTATATTATTACTACTTTAATATCTAGAATACTATCTACTTAAGAATCTTAGAGAAGACCTAGATATAAATAAAGATCTAAATCTAAAAATTATATATTTAATAGTAGTTACTCTATAATAAAGACTTCTAATAACTTTAATTATAATTTTTAAAAAAAAAGTAGTTAAGTAGTATATTAGATTTATATAAGCTAGTACTATCTTAACTTATACTAATAATAATAATTATAAGAGAGGTATTAAAGTAGTAATAATTCTTAATAAATAATTAATAAATTATTTATTAGAAAAAGAAACTAATTATATAGTATACTATATAGAATTAGTAGAAATTAAGCTAGTTTTAATATTAGTACTATTCTTAAGAATTAAAGAACTTATAATAATAATTAATAATTAAACTATTATCCAGGCTTATACTAAGCCCCAGCAGTAATTAGATTAATTTATAATTAAATAAATTATTTATCTACTAAACTAACTAGATATTCAGGGCTAGACAGCCTAGATTTACTAGCTACCAGGCTATAAAGATATCCCTAATAATAAGCTAATAGATAAAATAATAAAGTAGATAATAAAATAAGCTATAAATATAAAAAATATAGTACTACTAGAACTATAAAAAACTTCTAAATATTTATTAATCTTATTAATAAAATAGTATCTATATAATCTTATTTAAAAAATATAATAGAATTTATAGATTAATAATAATTATAAGAGTTATATATAAATAATACTACTAGATATTATTAAATAAATACTAAAATTATATAAGAGTATTCTATATATATATAGTTTAATATTAATATAAATATAAATAAATAAGATAATACTTATAAGTTATTTAAATATCTTTAATACTATAAAAATTATTATATATTTTTATAAAAGAATTATATAGATTATCTAATATATTTTAATAATATATAATTACTATATTAATCTATAATTAAGTATATTATAAAAAAATAGGTAAATTATTAATTATTAATAATTATTTAAAATTAATAATAAGCTAGGCCTTATCTATAAAATCTTAAAATTTATAATATAAATATAACTTCTAGACTAATTTAGAAATATTAAAAATTATAATTTTAATTTAATAAAGATACTAGTAGAGCTGACCTAAATACTACTAAAAATATAGAAAAATAATTAAGAAATAATTAAATTTTTATTAAATAAAGATTAATAGATCTACTAATCTCTAAAGATTAATAATAATTAATACTTATAAAAATATAAAGTATAGAACTTAAAAACTATTTATAGATATAAGGGCGCCTAGAAAGAATTATATATAAAAAATATATATAATAATAAGTAATAAATAAAGAATAAAATTAGTAAAAAAATCTAAATAATTTTATATTATCTAATTTAATATATTTAGATTATTCTAGTAGAGTAGCTTACTATTAAATAGAGATCTTTTCTAATACTTAATTATAAGCTAATAGATCTATATATAAATTAATTAATTAATTAATTAATTAATTAATTAATATAAAAAAATATATAAAATAATATATTTAAAATTTAAATTAATTAAATAAAGTCTTATAGAAAACTAGATAATTAAAAATAAAATAATAATAAAATACTAAAAATACTAATAATAATATTAATATAATATATAAAGTAAGATAACTATTAAAGATAGTAATTAATATAGAAAAATATATAAAATAATATATTTAAAGCTTAAACTAATTAGATAAAACTTTATAAAAAACTAAATAATTAAAGATATAAAATATAAATATACTATACATAAATAAAATTTCTAATAATAATATTTCCGCGAATTTTTAAGTAAAATAACTAGTAAAAAGCTTATTTAAATTATAAAGATTAAAAGAATCTAAATATTAAATATTAATATAATTACTTAAGATATAGTTAAAAAATAATAATTAAAAATTTTTACTAATAAATTAATATACTACCGCGCTGACTTATAATATAATTTTATAAAATTTAATTTAATTTAAGAAAGTATTAAATAAGATTATAAGATTTAAATAATTATATAAATAAAAAAAATTAACTATTAAGTAATATAAAATTAAAAAAATACTTATAATAATAAAAAATAAAAAATCTAAAAAAAAAAAAAAAAAGAAAGAAATAAATAAAAAATAAGTAATATTTTAGTTATATACTACTACTAAACTATATATAAATTTACTTATAATAATACTAGCTATATAATAGCTAACTATATTATTAAAATTATCTATACTTAATAGAATAATAATATACTAACTTTAAATATTTATTATATATTTAATTTTAGGTTTATAAAGCTAAATTTAGTATTATTAAATTTTTTTTTTTAAATTTTATATTTTAACTGCAGGACCTATTAAAAATAACTAATTATAAAATTAAGATTACTTAAAAAGAAGAAATAATTATTATATACTACTATCTATAAATATTATATAATAATACTTTAGGTATACTACAGCTGCTAAACAGCTGTTATATAATATATAATTATATATTATACTACTAGTTCTTAGCTAGAAGAACTAGTAATTAATTCTATTAAATATAGACTTATCTTCTACTAACTATATATTATATCTTTATAATCCCTAGAGAGCCGCTATATTAGTATTACGGCCTCACACCACTGAGTCGTTTTACAATAAAATTATTTAATATAATATTTTATCTTTTATTTTTTATATTTTTTTTATTTTTTTTTAATATTTTTTATAGTTTTATTATATTCTTAGCTAATCTTAAGTAATTTTAATAAATTTATTAATAGCTCTTCTATATATATATTTTTTTAATAAATATTATATATATAATTAAGTATAATTTTTTTTTTATAAATTTTATATTACTAAATTATTTTTATAATTTTCTAAAAGTATAGTCTACTTATATATCTATTTTTTTTTAAAAAATTTATAATTTATATATTTATTTAAACTATCTACAGGATTCTTTTTATTTATAATATAATAAATATAGAA
>JAMFNV010000035.1:0-15549 GCA_025768905.1 Aspergillus sp. MA 6041
ATACTAGAGACTTATATTAGATTAATTAACTATTATAAATTATATTTATAATTAATTCTTTATTTAGTATCTCTACTAATTAAATATCTTATAAATTACTCTTTAGAATTAATATTTATTAACTCTAATAATTATTAAAGTTAATATTTAAGTAGAACTTTATCTTCTATTTTAATATAAAAAAAGTATTAAATTTTATTATTATTTATATAAAATATATCTATAATAAAGACTATTTATTTATTAAATTTAAATTTAATAACTAAGTTTATATATAGTTATATTATAATTACTAACTATCTAGTTATTTAAATAAGAAGTTTAGTAAATAATTTAATAATTTATATAAAATTATTAAATATATATAGCGATACTGCCTGCTTATTCTGTTAATATTCTGAAGCTCGCCTTTATTAAGTTCTATATAATTTCTTGCTAGTACTAATTTAGACTAGCTAAATAATTAATTAATTATTCTAATACTGTTATTTCTTCCCAGCTATTCTTAATATTTAATAAAGTATTTTTATTTATTTTAATACTTCTATAAATTAGTAGTATATCTATTAATTAAAATCTTAAATTATTATTTTTTATTAATTTTTATTTAACTTTTTCTAAATAAATTATATATAAATTAAAATTTAAGTTCTATATAATTTTTTATTATTTTCTAATATTCTAATATATTTTATACTATTATATTACTCTATTTCTATTATATCTATTATTCTACTTTTATTTAATTCTATCTCTAATTTATTAATTTATATTAATTTTATTCTTAGCTTTATTAAATTTATCTCTAATTTATTAAAAATTTATACTTTAATTTTTTTCTTATATTCTAAATCTTTTATTTATTTATTTTAATACTGGTAAATCTAGAGCTTTATCTTATTAAACTTAAATACTAATTATAAATATTTTATAAAATCTTACTAAATCTTTATATCTAGTAGTTTAATATCTTATTAATTTATCTTATTAAATTTATTATTATATATCTCTTTTCTTCTATCTTTATAAAAATATACTAATATCCTACTTTATAGGAAATTAATTATCTTTTAATAAATACTATTATTAATAAATTGTATTATCTTATTAAAAGTATATATTATAATTAGCATCCTGATTACTTAAAGTAGATCAGATTAATAGATATTTTAGAAGCTAATTATATAAATTTAATATATTCTTTTAGTATTTATTTATATACTTTATTTATTATATTATTATATATATCCTTTATTTTAGATAAAAATAAAGCTAAGACTATTCCTAAAGACTAATTCTATTAAGATATTAAATTAAGTATATTATTAATTATACTTATACTATTTACTTCTATCTTAGTATATTCTAATTTATTTAATTCAATTCAATTCAATTTAAGTTCATTACTCTGTTGTAGCTAGATAGGTGTTCTAGCTATATAGATGCTTTATTAATTAAGATAAACTTAAAGCTATTAATACTATTTTAAATATAGTAGTAATCTTATATAAATAAAAATATTAATAATTAAAGCTATTTATATAACTAGCTTATTATTCTCGTATTAATATTAATTTATTCTTACTACTTTATTTCTTTTATAATTTCTTCCTACTTTAGTATTATAGTCTTTAGTTAACTTAATAGCTAGTAGTTTATTTAAGACTTTTTAATTCTTATTTTTAATATTTAATTCTATTACTTTTTAGTTTTTAATTTTTTTAATAAACTAGGTTTCTAGTATAAGCTCTATCTAATTATATAATTTCTAATTTTAATAGTATAGTAGACTACTATAAATCTAATTTATATTAGATAGTAGTATTTTATATAGATAGATTTTTTTTTTTTTATAACTAAATTATTTTAGAATCTTTAATAATTCTTAGATCTTTAAAATTTTTTAAAAATTTAAATTTATATTTATTTTTCTAAACTACTCTAATAAATTTATTTTTAGTATAAATTTAGTTATATACCTAACTACTTTAAGATCTAAAATTAATTAGTTATAGCTAGTATTTATACTAATATCTATATATATAATAATTTTAATTATTATCTCTACTTACTCTGCCTGCTATTTTTTATATATTAAAAAAATATATTATAAAGTTTATCTAGTCTAGCTTTAATATATATACTAATTATTAAAATATTATTTTATTTTAAATAAATAATAGTTTAATATAGAGTATTTTAAGTAGAACTATATAATTATTAAGATATAGGGCTTTAGAATATTTTTATATAATTATAATATAATTTTTTTAAAATATTTAATTAAATATCTAATTAATTTTATTTTCTTAATAATTATTTATTAATTTTTTTATTATTTATTAATTCTTTAGTAGACTCTTTATTTAGCTATAAAAATAAATTAAATTAAAATTTCTCTAGACTTTTATTCTATATTAAAAATCTTATTTTAATTTTAATTTAAATTTTATAATATTATTAGTTTTATCTTATAATCTATTTTTTTATTATTTTTTAAATTAATATATACGGGTATCTATTAAATTATTAAATTAATTCTTAATTTTTATAAGTCCTAAATATATTAGTAAATTAATTAAAAAAGATACTAGCTTAAAAACTATTATAAATTACTAATAATCTAGCTTTCTACTTAAGAATTAAAAAATATAATAATAACTACTAGATTTAAGAATTCTAGTATATATATAGTCTTTAAAATAATTTTTAAAATTATATTAATTCTAGCTAGTTTTATTATATATATACTAGCCTAGGCTTTTATTTCTAGATATCTTTATAGATACTAGCTAGATCTAAAACTTACTATAAAATTATTAATTAAATCTTAATATTTATTTTTATTTATATACTATATTATATATTCCGGGCTTATTAAAATATTTTTATATATAATATTATAATACTTTAGTACTTTTTTAGGATTTTTTATAATTAATATTAGAATAATTTTTTTTTATAATTTTAAAATATGAATTTTTTATATCTTTTATTATTATTTTTTTTTTAATTTTAAGATTATATTTTAGTTTTATATAAAAATTTCTAGAGAGATAAGACTTTCTAAATATTTTTTATTTAGACTTTAATTTTTATTATTTAGATAAGCTTATACAGGCCTGATATAAATTTTAATAATTATTTTTTTAATTATTTATTAGATCTGTAGTTTTATAAGTAGTAGGAATAATTTAATATTTAGAGTTATAATAATTATAGATTTAAATACTCTAAATATTATAATTATTATATATTTTTAAAAAATTTTTAATTAATTAATTAGTAGTTTTTATTTTATTAATTTTATATTAGTAGATATATATTATATAATAATCTTCTAAAAAAGTTATAAAACTACTATTATTTAATAGATTATTTATATTCTTATTAGAAAGATTCTCTAAATTAATCTATAGATATTTTTTAGAATCTTTAAGGATTTATTAGCTTTAGCTATAAGTTTCTCTTAATATAGATTAAAGTTTAGTATTTTATTAAGCTAGATTTCTAAATATTTAGTATATTTTATAGATTTAATAGTAATTTTTATAAGATATTTAATTATTAATTTTTTATTATTTTAGATAAATATTAAGGGTTTCTAGATATCTTCTAGTTTTTTATTAATTTTATAATCAGATTCTAGCGGTGTATTAAGATTAGTAAAATAAATTAATTTAAATTTTTTAGAAATAAATTTTAATATATAGTCTTTAATCTATTTATTTATTTTATTTAATATTTTTTTTAGAGTCTAGATATTTATAGTATAGTTCTCTAAAGCTATTAATATATAAATATTATTAATCTAATTATATAATATAATAGTTATTATTCTTAGGATTTTTTAGTAGTTTTAGATTAGTAGTATATTATAAATTAAAAAGAAAATTAATAAAATTAGTAATTTCTATAGAATTTTTATTAATATTTTAAATAATTTTAATAAGATCTTTATTATTAATAACTATATGACTCTATTTAATAGAAAGAATTTTATTTATAGAATTAATTACTATATATATAGAAGTTATAAATTATATAATAAGTATAGATATACTATATTATTATATATTCTATTAATATTTATTAGTAGTATTATAATTTTCTTATTCTAGTTTTAGATCTTCTAAATATTATAAATAATTTTTTAAATTATATAATTTATAAAGATTATTTTTTTATTTTTTATATATATTTTAGAAAGCAAGCTATAGCTTTCTAGAATCTAAAAAAATTAGAAAATAATAATTACTTCTAATATCTTCTCTAGTATATTTAATAAAGCTATAGAATAGTAGCTTTTAGATTATTTAAAATTTTTATTATCTCTTTTTTATAAAATTATTATAATAGACTGTTAGAAGTGCTCTATATTATAATTAATCTTAATTAATATCTTAAAGATACTCTAAAAAATCAGAATAAAACTAAGAATTAGTAGTAAAATATATTAGATTTTATTTAAGATTTTATCTAGATTTAGGGCTTTATTAGTAGGTGCTTATTAAATTACTTTAGTAATCTTATAGTTAGTAATAGCCGGGAAATTAATTAATTTAATAATTTAATATCTAATATTTATTAAATTAGTTTATAGAGATTTTAAAAATAGTATTTTTTAAAATAAATTTATTTTTTTATTAAAGATTTAGATATCTAAGACTCTAGTTTATTTTAATATAGAAATAATCTTATTTTAGATTTTTTTTTAGATTTATTTATTAAATTAATATAGGTTTCTAGATTTTTATTTTATAATTTTATATATATATTACTAGTACTATATTCTTAGTGTTTTATTAATAATTTTATTTTTTATATTTTATATCTAGTAGTACTTCTACTAGGTTTTTTTTATATAAATAGTTAAGTAGATTTTTTAAATTTACTAAGCTATTTTAATAGCTATTTAATATTCTAATATAAAATTTAGATTAACCCGTATATTTAGTTTTATTTATAAGATTAAATAATTAATCTTTTATTTTATAATTTTAATTAATATTTTTATAGCTATATTAATTTTTACTTTATTAAAAATCTACTTTAGTAAGCTTTCCGGCTGGTCCTAATACTCTTAATAACTTAGAATTATTAGATTAAGCTTAATAAACTTTTAAAATTTTATTTTATTTATAGTTTTTTAATTCCTCTACTTTTATAATTCTTATATTAGTATTTTAATATTAATTAATATATAGATTAATAGATAATTTAAATTTATATAAATATCTTTCATTATTTTATAGGTTACTAGCCTAGGATATAGTTCTATATTTATAAAAACTAAATTAATTATTATTTAGTAGTTTTTTAAATTTTTAATAATTATACCCGGCTCTAGCTATAGCTTAAAGCTTAAAAATTTAATAATATTTAAAAGATTATTTATTTTTTTATTTATTTTTATTTTTTTATATTAGATAATAAAGATTAAAGTTACTTAATATTAATATATTATTTATTATATATATTAAAGGTTTTTAGGATTCTATATTTTATTTTTTTAAGATAGTAATAGTAGAGCTATAATTTCTAAAAATCTTTAAAATATATAATATAAATTTAATAGTTTATATTAAATTATTTAAATATAAATATATATACTTTAGTTTAGTTCTTATATTATTTTTAATTTTAAGCTCATATTTTTCTTTCTAGTAGATAGATAAAATAGTAGATAATCTTAATTAAATAATAAATAATATCTTATTATAGATTTTATTATAATTTTTATTTCTAGAATCTAAAGATTCTAGAAAAAGTTAGCTATAATAATATTTTTTAATTAATTTATATTATATTAAAGAATCTAGAAAGACTTATTAATTATTAAAAATAATTAATATTTAGTTTTTAATTATTAGAATTTTAATTAGTTTAGACTTAATTTTTTAAAATATTTTATTTTAGTTAATCTTAGTTTATTTTATAATTTTTTTTCTTAAGCTATTTAGATTCTAATCTACTATAATTATTAATTATATAATTAAAATTAAACTTTATAAATTTTTTATTATTTTTACTAGCTTATTATTCTTTTTTTTTAGTTATTAAATATTAGATTTAAATTTTAGAATTTAATTTATTTTATTCTAATTATTTCTATATCTTATAAATATAGATAATCTAATTTTTCTAAAAATATTTTTAATACTAGATCAGCTCTATTCTAGCTTTATTTAGATATTAAAGATAACTAGATTTTTATAAATAATTATTATTTTTTTTTAAAAAAAAAATTTTAGTATATTTATAGTATATTTAGTATTTAAAAATATTATTATTTATAGTAATAATTATATAACTTTTATTTTTATAAAAATCTAGATTAAGTTTATTCTATTATTTTTTTTTAAATTTAAATATCTTATCTAGTAGATTAATATTTATATTATTTTTTTAAATTAATTTTATAAACTAGATAGCTCTTACTTTTTTTTATTTATTAGTTTTAGATATAACTTATCTCTCTAGCTTAGTTCTAAATTTAGTTTTAGAGTTAATAATTTTTCAATTATTTATTTATTTTAAGTACTAGAATAGACTTATAGCTATAGCTATATTCTAATATTAAATTAAAATTTAAATATTAGTATTATATTACTACTAGATTTAGATTTTAAGATTATAGAATCTAGTTTTAAAGCCTGAAAGTCTAAGACTATTAAAATTTTAAAAATTAAAAAAATAACTAGCTTTAAATTTAGATAGATAAGTATTTAATAATATTACTTCTAAAATATTTTTATTATCTTAATCTAAGCTAGTTTATTTTAAAAATATAAATAGATTTTTATTTATATTATATATATATTATTATAGTTAGTATACTTATAGCTTATATCTTTAGTTTATTTATATAGATAGTCCTGAGTCTAGTAGCTCTTTATATAATAGATATAGATAATTTAATTAAAATAAATATTTTTTATATAATTATATTTCTAATAATTATAGTATTACTTAATACAGACTAATTAATTATAGATTTATATTTTTAGAATTATAATATTTTAAATTATTCTTAGGTTTATAGTATTATTTATTATTTATAGATTTATAAATTTTATTATAATTAATATTTTTTTTTTTCTACAGCGGTTTTAGTAAGCTATCTAATATAATTAATCTTATAATTTAATTTTTACTAGTAGATATTATTATTTATTAGCTAGTTAATAATAGTAGATATATTATTTAATAGATTTATAATTTTTATTAAGATCTTATTAGTTACTATTCTCTAGATAGAAATATATTGTTAGATAAGGTCTGCCGATCCTTAGTTATTCTTAATATAAGTAGAAAAGAGTCTTTAATAAGTATATTAATTAAAGAAAATAAAGATATAATATAGTCTTATATAACTTTATAAAAGTAAACTAGTTATACTTCCGAAAATAATAGATAAAGAACTAAATTCTAAATATAATAATAATAATTTCTTAAATATTTTTTCTTCTTAATATTATTAATCAGCTTTTTAGTATTATTAATACTATATATTAAAGCAGTGCTTAGATATATATAAATAATAATAATACTATAATCCTAATTTATCCTAGTATTATATCTATAATATAACTAGATTAGTCTATTATTCTTCTGCTATTATTACAGCGCTAGCTGCGGCGCAGTAGATTTATTAGCTAATAATATCTATATTTCCTAATAATCCCTTTCTTCAAAGATCTTTATTCTAAAAGATATAATAAGTAATACTTCTCTTATAAGTAATAATATTATTTAACTTATATTCTTTCTTAATATCTTAGTACTAACTTATAATATTTTTAAAGTCTAATATCTAAAAAAACACTCTTACTTAAAAAATTAAAGATAAGGATTTTAAGATAGTCTTCTTATATACTTATTATAATCATCTTAGAAAGAAATATTATAAATCTAAGAAGTTATCTTATTATAATAAATATATATTAAAAGAAATAACTTAATATATTAAATCAAAATCTTTTTTTTTAATATAGAATAGCATCGTCTTGTTTAAATATAGTAAAAAATTTAAGAGAATAAAAAAGTATTACTAAGTAAACTTCTTTATCTTTAAAAATAAAAGCAGCTTTTTTATAAGAAAGCGAACAAATTTATCTCACATAAATTTAAAGAAGTATCGGAACTCGAAAAACTTAAAAAAAAAAAAAAGTAAAAATAGAAGAAAATTAAAACTTAATAAATAAAGATTAATAAAGTACTTAGGATTTTTTCTTTTTTAACTTATATTAATATAGCTCTTTTATCTTCTATATTTAATATCTCTTTTTTTAATCCAGTAGCTTTTAATTAATTCCTTACTGGTATTCCTAAATCTTCTTAAAATAATTAAGATTCCTAACTAGTTCCTATATATTATTTTCATATAAGTAACTAGTTTATTTAATAAGATAGTAAATTTATTTATATTCTAACTTTTTACTTAGAATCTTCTTAATCTTATATTCTTCTTCTAACTTAGTTACTTTATTATTAGTGTTCTTAGGGTTTCTTATTAGTTTAAGTAATAAGATATAGAATATTAGATAAACTTATATTCTTACTAGTAATATTAAATAGTAATTATTATTTATAAGTTTTTTCTAAATTTTAAATAATTTATATTTTATAATATTAAGTTTATTATTTAGTTATTTACTCTAAATATTAAATTTTTTTATTTCTATAATTTATTATAAAAGATAAACTCTCTCTCTTTTCTAAAATTACAGTATATCCTTATATTTTTTATTATAGTAGAACTTTATTTTTTCTTCTATTTATCTAATATTATCTATAATTAATCTGTATAATATATCTAAATATAGAATTTTTATTAATACTATCTTAAATTATTCTTTAACTAATAATATCTTCTAATTTATTCTTAGATTTTTTTCTAAATTTATAATATATAGTATAATATCTATAGTAGTATTTCTAATATTATTAATAGTAAACTATACTATTAGTAATAATTTAATCTAATTATCTTAGTTTTAATTAAGATAGTATTATAAATATTATTTAATTAATTAAATTATTCTTTCTATTTATCTATCTATTTATTAATAATTTATAATTAATAAGTTTTATTTAGTTCTATAAGCTTTTATAATTATTTCCTAAAATTTTAATATAAATAGCTTATCTCTATTAGATATAATTTCCTATAGTAATCCTGTCTAAATAAATACTTCTTATAATATTAATAGTATTAACTATTCTACAGTAATATTCTTTTTAGTTAGTTAAATAATTATATATTTTATAAGTTTATATATTATTATAATTATATTAGTATAAGTAATTCCTATAATAGAATCTCTTAATAGTAATAGTTTTTAAATAAAATCTACTATAATACTTTTCTATAGTTTTTCTAGTATCTTTAATATTTATATTTTTCTAAATAGCTGGTAATATACTAACTTATTTTAATTATACTCTTTATACTTAATAATATAGTCTTAGACTTATTTATATATTTATAAAAAATAATATACTTATTAGATTCTTTCTATTATTTATTTAATTCCCTAATATTCTTTAGTTAGCAGGTTATAATATATTTTAATTATTTTTTTAACTATATTCTTAAGTATTATAATTAATTTATTCTATATTATAATTTTATTTTATTTCTTAAGCTGTATCCTATTAAATTTCTAATTTTATAGATATTTATCTTCTTTCTATACTCTCTTAAGTTAAATTATAAACTTATAATTATTAATTATTATTATTATAATAAGCTAAGTATTTTAGTTAAATTATAGTCTATCTTATTTCTTCTTTAATAAATTAGTCTTAGATTTCTTAATATTAATTATATAGTCTGGCTGTTAGCTTAGTATATTAATAATAATATTTTTTTTTTTATTAATATACTTAATTCTAAAATTAAATTTTATAAGATATTAAGTTTATTATACTTATTATCTAATTAACTCTTTAGAAGTTATAAAGTATATAAGATTCTTATAATTAGTTTATATAATAATTTTATCTTTAGCTTTCTAAAGATAATATCTCTAATATTTAAATTTTTTAATAATTATAAGTATTTCTCTATTATATATATTATAATTTTATTCGGCCTGAGTAAGTTATCTTAAGTAAAAGATAATAAGTTATAATTTCCTATTTTTTTTTTACTTAAGTACTAATCTAATAATTTTTTTTAATATATTAGTTTTTATCTATAATTACTATTTTAGATTAAATAATATAAGAATAAGTAAGTCTTTAATTTTTTTTTTAATTTTTTTAAAGGCTTTCTATTCTTCTTATTCTTATTTAAATAGTTAATTATCTTATAGTAACTTTATAATTAGCTATATTATTTATAAGTATTTAAATAAGTATCTTTATATATATTTAATAATTCCTAAGAATCTTTATACTTTTTTCTTATTATTTAGTACTAGCTAATTAAGTATTAATTTAACTTTCTCTAGTAGTATCTCCTATCTATTTAGTATAAAAACTATTTTTAGATACTTAATCTTAATTATATTAAATTAATACTTTTTAATACTTAAGATTAATTAAGTATTTATTATAGTTATTATAACTTTTTATATATAAATATTATAGTCCTTTAGATTTTTTAAATAAATAATAATATTATTAAAATAGATAGTAATAAAGTTATTTAAGTACTCCTAAAATATATAAATTATATATCTAGTAAATTCAGCTAGTAATTACTTTAGTCCTATAAATATAATAATCTATTTATAAAATCTTATATCTATAAAAAATACTATTTTCTAAATATCTTCTTTATTTACTCTTAGATTATAGTAACCCTATTAAATATTAAAAATAGTTATAATCTTAGCTCCTTATAATAAGTCTCTTTTTTATTTTATATATAATATCTTATTAATATTATTAATTATTATATTATTTAAAGATTAATAGTTATAGATAAGTCTTTATTCTTTATTTTTCTTTAATATAAATATATTTCTTAATAAGATTTTTAATTTTAACTCTTAGATATATCCTACTTATAAGAATTTCTTAATAAACTTTTATTCTTACTTTAGCTTATTATATAATTATTAGATTTATTTAATTTATTTAAGCTCTATATTTAATAATAGTAGTATTCTTACTTTATAGTATATTTTATATTATAATAATTAATAATCTAGTTTTATAAATAAATTAAGAAACTTATAATATTTTTTTAGTAATAATTCTTTAATTTTAGTAAGTTCTTTTTTATAAATCTTTTTTAATTTTATTTATTTAGTTATTATTTTATACTTTTAGTTTAGTTTAGTCTATTTTAATTTTTTTTTTAATTTTTTATTTATAAGATATAGTATTATTATTTACTTTTTTATTTTATTAATTAAAGCTTTTTATACTACTCTTAAATTATAGTATACTATTTCTTAGTATTTCTTTATTATCTATAGCTAATAGTCTTATATCCTAACTTTTCTAGCTATCTAATTAATTTCTAGATTATATTATTATAGCTATAATATTCTAATAACTCTATTATTCTAATTTTCTTATATAGAAATAAGCTTAAATATAATTTTTTCTATATATTCTTTAGTTAGTAATATAAATTTAGTTATTTATAATTCTAGTTTTTTATATAAAAGTTCTTCTCTAAATCTATAAATTCTTTTAATATTTTTTATTATTTTTATTAGAATCCTATATTATATAGTGAATTCCTAGCTGATAAATTCTTTTAAAATTTTTAAATCTAGAAATAATTTAGCTTTTTCTCTATTAATTATTATATAAATAATAATTAATTCTTTATTTTTTATTATTATAAATTAAATCTTTTTTTAATATATATTAAGATATCTTTATTATATATTATACTACTTATTTTAGTTATCTTCTCTTCTAGTTCTAGTGCTTAGGTAGTAAGTATAGTTATTAGTTTAATAACTCTTATTTTATAATATTTTATAGTTTAGATATCCTAGCTTACTTTATTAATAGTTATAATCTAGATCTTCTTTTAGATATTAATAATTTAATATTATTAATATCTATAATACTTATAGATACTAATCTATTATAAATTTACTCTTAAAATATTATATATATCTATTATTATAATAAAGTGACTAATAAACTTTCTAATAATTAAATAGGCTTAGTACTGGGTAATAAATATAGGTATAGCTTTATATATAATCTAATATTCTATTATATAGTTATATTTTATTTAAATTTAATACTTATTTATACTCTTCTATAAGTTATATATTTTATTTTTTATATTTTAGGTATTTACTAAGGATCTATTTATAGTACTTATTATATTATCTAATATAATCTTACTATATCTATATTATTACTTCCCAGCACTGTAATATTATTAGTAGATAATTATAGATATTATTCTTAGTTTTCTATAAAGATTTTTTTTATTTTTTATTATTAATAGCTTTATTATTTTTTTTTCTTTATAATTCTTCTATTATTTATTAGTTATTTCAGTAATATTAGTTACTACTAGCTATCTATAGAACTTATTAGCTAGAAAAAAGATCTTATTATTTTTTACTAATTAATTCTTCTAATTAATTTAAGATTTATCTTTAAGTAATTATATATATAATCTTTAAATTAATCTCTTCTTAAAGTCTATAAAATATTCTTTATATTTCTTAATATTATCTATAATATAAATATATTTCTGTAGCTTAGTAAAATTATTATTATTTAATTTATTTATATATTTTTTAAATCTTTTAGTTATTCTTTATTTTTTTTCTTTTAAAGTACTCTTTTTAACAGTATTTATTAAGTACTAAAATACTTATTTTATAATTATTAATCTTATTTTCCTCTCTAGATTATCTTTTTCCTATCTAGCAGTACTAAGGATATTATTATTAGTCTAGAGTACTTTTATTATTAGCTCAGTTATTATATACGCAGTATTAATCTATAAGTTATAGATAATTAATTCTTTTTTCTACTTTAACTAATAGTATTATACTATATAACCTAATTTATTATATTTAAAATATTTTCTAGTAAACTTTTTCTTATTCTTACTATTTCTCTTAAACATAGAATTAATAATAATAGTATTTAATTATATCTTAATATCTCTATCTTAATCTCTATAATATTATTTTTTAAATTAGTTTATTCTTAACTAGCTCTATTATTACTTTATTTTATAATAATACTTAATTAGTTAGTTCTTAATTCTAGAAGCTATATTAATTATCTTATTAAGAATATTAGATTTATTAGGTATATATATTATTATATTCTTAATTTCTAGTTTAAGAATCTAATAGTATTATAACCTTAAAGCTTTATCTTTCTAATTAAGATTTAATATAATTTAGTAAAACTTTAATATAAGTTCTCTAATACTTATCTTAGATTCTTATTTTAATATATATATATATTATTTAGTGGTTTTCTTAATATTAAGATCTCTAAAGACTTTAGTAATTTACTTCTTAAAATCTTAATAGCTATCAAAAATAGTATTAGTTAAATTTTTTTAGTTAGTTAGATTTATATTATTTTAGTAATTATATATATATAGCTTAAACTAATTAAAAACTAGTCCTCTAAGATAGATTCTAATAAATATAATTTTATCTAATTTATCTATATTTTTAAGATTATTAATACGTATATATATATCTATAAAAGTTAGGTATCTTTTTAAGATAGATTACTTATTTTTAAATACTTCTATCTTATTAGTCTTAATATCCTTAAAAATCTGAAGAGAATTAACTTAATTTATAAGAAAGTTAATAGTATTACTAAATTAAATAATTTTTTTAGTATTAGTCAGCTCGCGGCTGGATTACTTAGTAGTAGTAGTAGACTTTATATTATTTCTTATTATAATAGTAGATATTCTTTTTTTTACTTAAGTTAAGGATCTATTATTATTAGATAAGATCTGCCGATCCTTAGTTATTCTTAATATAAGTAAAAAAAAGTCTTTAATAAATATATTAATTAAAAAAAATAGAGATATAATATAATCTTATATAATTTTATAAAAATAAACTAGTTATACTTCTAAAAATAATAAATAAAGAACTAAACTTTAGATATAATAATAATAGTTTTTTAAATATTTTTTTTTTTTAATATTATTAATTAGCTCTTTAGTATTATTAATATTATATATTAAAGTAGTACTTAGATATATATAAGTAATAATATTATTATAATCTTAATCTATCCTAGTATTATATTTATAATATAACCGGGTTAGTCTATTGTTCTTCTGCTGTTATCACAGCGCTAGCTGCGGCGCAGTGGGTTCATTGGCTGACAATGCCCGCGTTTCCTGACATATATACTTTAATAATTTTATTAATTTTTATAATTTATCTTTAGTATTAGTATGCTATTTCTACTTAAGTAGTAAAATTAAGTCTCAGACTTAAATTATTTAACTTAAGCTAATAAATAGCTAAAATAAAAATATTAGTTAAAGCTAGACTACTAGTAGTCTTACTAACTCTCTAAAATATATAATTTATTTTTTTAAGAATATCCGGGCTCTTATACCTATAGTATTATTATATAGATTAGATATTTAATTTAATAATAATATTATAATTTTAATTAAGATTTAAAAATATAGTACTTTTAGAGCTGCTGGAGTTATAAAATAATTAATAATAAATTAGTAATAGTACTTTTTTAATAATATTTATATAAATTTAGATTTTTATAGAGACTATTTAGAGAATATTTTTTAATATAATAATATTTTTTTAGATATTACTAATACTTATCTAGAGATTAATAATAATATATATTTATCTTTAATCTAGAGGATTCTTTAAAAAATTATTAATAATATTTTAAATATTTTAAATAAATTCTTAAAGAATTTTAGAGATTCTTTAATTATACTAAAGTTTAATTATTTTAGTTAAGTATTTTATATTATAAAATATATTTATAATATAATTATACTTAGTAGTAGAGTTTTTTTATAATATAGTTAAAATTAGCTATTTTATTAATAATAATACTATATTAACTAAAATTAATTAAAATTAATATTAATTAATTAGGCAGACTGTTATAAGAAATATACTTAAATTTAGTACTAATTAGGTATGGTTTCGCAGTATAATTTTAAAAATTTGTTCTGCGCGGAAGTTGTTGTTTTTATTCTAATTTATTAGATCTACTAAATATACTACTAATTATATATTTTATTTAAATTTATTAAGTTTTATCTTTATTAAAAACTTAAAAATATTTATTATTTAATATTTTTTTTATTTCTCTTATTAATCAGTATATTTTATTTATAAATAAAATTACTAATCTAGTCTTTATTAAAAAAGAATTTATTATTATATTAAGTAAATTTATTACTATTTTATTTAATTTTACTGATACTATTATACCTAATATATATTAATCTTATTAAATCTTCTATTAATTTTAGTACTAAGCTTAAAAATTATTTATATTACTAATTTTATATATATACTAAAAAATAAATATATTATTAATTTATAAGCTTACTATTAAATACTAATTATATAA
>JAMFNV010000036.1:0-14266 GCA_025768905.1 Aspergillus sp. MA 6041
GAATTAATAAGTATTAATAATAATAATAAAAAGATATTTTTAAATTATTTAAATAATTTTATCTTAAATAAATATAAAGTATAAATTAGATACTAACTCTTTATTTATTTTTTATAAATTAATAATAATATAACTTTTCTTAGTAATTCTATTATCTTTCTAGATAATAAATATAGAATATCTAAAAAATATATAATTATAAATAATAAATATTTTATTTTAGATATATAAAAATTTAAAGATTTTATTAATTTTAGTACAGTTCTTAGGACTAATATAATAAATATAGAGTTTTTAAAGATAATCTTTCTAATTATTTTTTAATAATATTTCTATTTACTAATCTTCAGAAATATTAACTTATTTAATTATATTAGAAGTACCCTAAATATTAAAATAATTAATAAGTTTCTTAAAATAATAAATAATATAAAAATCTTTATTATAAATAATAATACTATTAAATAAAATAATAATATTATTATAGTTTTAAATCTTAATAATTTTAAGCTTATTATTTATTTTAGATTTAAATATATTTTTTTTAGTAAGAATATAGTTTATATATATAAAAATATCTTTGATATATTAATAATAAATAAAAATAGATTTTATATAAATAATATAATATTTATTTAGTAGATTATTATAATTATAAGCTAGATAAGGTCTAGGAACCAGCAACACCACAAAAGTATTATTATACTTTATTTTATAAGTTAAAGTTTCATTTAACTTTATAAGTAATTAAATTCAACTCTTTCTATCTTCTCCTAACTATTTTTTATAGCGTGGTAGCTAAAATAGCACTAATTAAAGATAGATTAAGAATAATATAGTCTTAACTAAGATATTAGTAATATACTAATATATATATATATACTAATAACTTTATTATTATAGTATATTAACTAAAAGACTTTTAGTTATCTACTAGCTTAAATAGGTGCAGGCCTACTAAAATTATATTTTTAATATTAATAGAAACTATAATTAAATTTAAGTAGTAGATTTAGAAGATATCTTTCTATAATAATCTAATTAAGAATATTAAATTAATAAAGAAATTATTCTAGTAGTAATTAAAAAGTCAGCTATAATTAGTTAAGTTAATTAATTAACTTAGGAAGCCTAGTTATAGTATAATAATTCTACTATTATTTAATCTTTTAAGATTCTAGATTAAAACTATATATTAAGATATTATAGTAATAATAATTTTAAAATCTTATATATCTAATTAATTATAGAAGGCTTAAATTAATATAAAAAATCTTTTTAAAAATATTATTACTAATATCTTTAATACTACTATTCTAATCTTTTCTCTAGTAGAGAATCTCTAATTATATATATAAAAAATAATCTCTATAATAATTAATTTACTATAATATAACTATCTAAAGCTTATTAACTAGATTAATATAAGTATTATAGAAAGTAGAGATAAGATAATCTAGTATTAAAAAATAGCTGCTATAAAGATACTATTTAGTAGAAATATTATTTTAATTATTAATAATATAGAAAATACTAAATAATTAATTTAATTTATTTTTTTATAATTTTAAATTTTTAAAATTAAAGTTATTTTAAAGTATTACAGCTATCCTATAGTACTTTATAAAATAGAGATCTAAATAATAGAATAAGATAATCTAATTAAGTATTAAAAAATTTTAATTAAGTATTTATAGACTATTAATACTATATATCTAGCTATTATATTTATAGAGATTATTTATATAAGCTAAATATAACTATAAAAAATAGTAGTCTATAAGAACCAGCTCTTAATATTAATAATAGAATTTAATAATAATTAGACTATTAATATAGTAGTCTACTAGAATATAATTCTAGATAATAAGTACTATATAATAAGTCTATATAATTATAAGTAATAGTTATTATAGTATTTTAATTATTAGGATTATAGCTATATTATTTAGTATTATAGAAAACCTCCTATCTATACCTACTACAGGCAGGAATATTTAACTAAAGATTATAAATATAAAGATAATCTTAAATAAGCTTACTATATACTTTATAGAAGTAAATACTTTATATTTAATTATAAATATAAGAATTAGTATAAGTATTTAATAATTATTTAGTAAAAATAAGTTATATATCTATAATTTTATCTAAAAATCTTATAATTAGGTATTATAATCCTAGCTGTAAAATCTACTAAAAATATACTAGATATTTTATTAAATAATTTCTAATATATCTTTAAGTTCTAGAGAACTAGAACTACTATTAATAAATAGCTAGCAGCCTAGAGTAAGAATTAAAAAACTTAAAGTAAAAGCTAAAAAAATAATTATTTCTAGAGTTAATATTAATTATCTATAGCTAGAGTATCTTAAGATCCTAAGTTTTAGAAAGAGCTAGCCTAGGCTGTAGATTATATAGAATATCTTAATAAATAATTTAAAATATTTAATAAAGATAGTAATAATAATAAGATAATAATCTCTTAAAATCCTAAGTAGAATAATAATAAATATATTTATATATATAAGACCTAAGCTACTACTAGAAATATTAGTATAATATAATTAATTATCTACTAGTATAATAAAAGAATCCAGTAATCTAAAAATAATAAAAAAAATAAACTTAGTAATAATATAATTACTAATTATAAATAAAAATTTTAAATAATTAAAGATTCTATAAATAAATTATAGAAAAATATAGTCTATAATAATATATTTTTTTAATAAAAAAAAATATAGAAATATAATATTTTAGTAATCTAAAAATCTTATATTAACTAATATAATAAGTAAATAATTATATATTTAACAGACTTAGAAGACTGTCTTTATATAATTCTCTAGCTAATATTAAGCTATATTAATAGATTAAGAATACTATTACTATAAATAGTATTCTTTATTAGTAAATAAATTAATTCTAAAATATAATTAATTAAGTATTATATATAGAATCTTAGTATACTAATTTTATAAAGTCTTAACTAATTATTATATATCTTTAATATATATAATCCAGGTCTATAGAATTGTAGTAAAAAGATAAATAAACTAATAATAAAAAAAAAAAAAAAAATATAAAAATATTACTCTAATAATTATAAAAAAAGATTAAGATAGTTTATAATAAGTAATTATTAATTAAAGATTTTAATCTATACTATTTTCTATAGATAGCTGAGGAATACTCTAAAAGTAATCTTAAAACTAATTAATTAATTAATATTATTAATAATTACTAGCTAGAGCTACTACTTCCTAAAAATACTATTATATATAAAAAAATAGATTATTAAATTATAATTAATCTAGTCTAGGAATTTCTAGTACTAGTAGAGTATTTAGTATATTACTAAATATATTAGGATTTCTAGTAGAATAATAATTATATATTAATTATAACTATACTTAATCTAGATTTTATTAAGATACTACTGATAGTTAGATAAGACTAGTTAGTAATAGACTAGATATAATATTAAAAGACTTTAATAAATAAGCTATAGTTAATAAATAGCTAGTTCTAGCTACTATAAAAACCTAGAGATATTAATATTATAGTAGAAATACTAGTAGATATTCTAATAAAAATAGTTAATATAATTATATTAAAAAAGATTCTCTACTAATAAATACAGCCGGGATATATACTAGAAATAAGATATTTAAAAAAAGATATTAAAAGAATCTGTAAGAGAGCTAAATAAACTAGTATTAAAAAAAACTATAAATAATAAAAAATAGCTAAATATTAACTAATTAAGAAAATAGCTAAACTAATATATAATATCTACTAAAACTAGGTAAAGAAAGCTATAATAAATATTAAGAAATTTTAATATCTAATTTATTAAATTAGGAATTATAGACTAAGTACTATATTTATACTAATACTATAAATATTAAATAAATCTCTAATTAATAACTTAGAAAAAAAAAAAGATTTTTTAAGAAGTTCTTTTTTTATTTATTATTAATACTAAAGCTATTACTAAAGAGATTTCTAGATTCTATTATAGCTAACCCCTAGAGGTCCTAATAATCTTAATAATAGAGATCTAGAGGGCTGTTTTAAATATAATATTATAGAAAGTCCCAGGCCTAGATAGCCTACTAAATCTTACTTTATAAAGAATCTTTCTATTTATTAAAGATTATCTAATAAAGATCTTTAATATCTGTTTTAGAATAGAATATTATCTTTAATATTTTTATTCCTCTACTATAATAGTACTTCGGAAGCCTAGAAAAGATAATTACTTAAATCTTAAGAACTACTACCTAATAGTCCTACTTAATATTATAGAGAAGATACTAGAAATAGTAATTATAAGCTAGATTAACTATCTAGTAGAAGAATCCAGCCTGCTGCTAGAGAACTATATAAATAACTACTATAAGAGATTCTATAAATATATATTATATTTATTATTAGAAAGAATCTATACTATCTAATAGATAAGGAATATAGTAGTTATACTACTTATTCTAAATATTAATAATATATATAATAATATTTCTTATTAATATCTAATCTATAATCTCTAAAAGTAATAAATATCTAGAGAGATTATTAATTAGATAATAAATTTTCTAGTAGATTAGAAGATAGTAATATTACTTATAAAGAATTTAGAGAAGAAATATCTAATAATTATTAGAATATTTTAAGACTTACTACTATTACTAATACTTTACCTGTTTTATAATACTAATATATTAAAAGAACTAATAACTACTAATAAAAAGACTTTAATTCTAAAATATATAGATAATATTTATATACTTATTTAGTCTAAGATTATATATAAAAATTATACTCTTTTATATAAAATTTATATTTAGATAAAAGCCTGAGAAGCTATATATATATTAAAATTCTTATCTATAAAGTATAGACTAATTAATATAATAAGATAGATAGTTCTAGTATAATAAAGATTCTAATTATTAAAGATCTAGAATCTATTATAGGCTGCTGCCCGGAGATATTTTATTTAATTTCTTAAACTTAATTAATTTTTTAAGTTAAGTTATAAGAATACTATAGTAAAGTCTATTATTAAGCTCTACTATTTAAAGATTTTTTTAGATTCAAAGTTTAATAGTAAGATCTATCTAAAATAGTTTTAGATAAAGATAGCTAGTCTAATTAGTATCTTAAATTTAATTATTAGTTTTATATAAAATATATTAACTAGATATTTTAAAAAAATATATATTATAGTTTTAATACTATAGCTTTTTTTTAGATACTTTATATAATTTATATAAAATATATAAGATTATTAAAGAAGAATAAAAAAAATTACTAATATATTTAAAGAGATTTAATACTAGATATTATATTAGATAGCTAGGATCTTTAAAACTATTATTAAAGTAGTACTAAAGATTTGTCTCTATATACTATCTTTAATAATAATACTAAAAATAGTTATAGAGCTAAGTTATCTTTAAATCTAATTTTTATTCTTTTATTAGATATTTTTAATAGTTTATAATACGCAGCTGACTTTTTATTAAGATTTAGATATAGATTTTATATTATTACTACTCTAGTATCTGAAATACTATCTACTTAGAAATTTTAGAGAGAATCCTAATATAAATAAAGGCCTAGACCTGAAAATTATATATTTAGTAGTAATTATTCTATAATAAAGATCTCTAATAATCTTAATTATAATCTTTAAAAAAAAGATAATTAAGTAATATATTAAGTTTATATAAGCTAGTATTATTTTAGTCTATACTAATAATAGTAGTTATAAAAGAGATATTAAAGTAATAATAATTCTTAATAGATAATTAATAAATTATCTATTAGAAAAAAATACTAATTATATAATATATTATATAAAATTAATAAGAATTAAACTAGCTCTAGTATTAGTATTATTCCTAAAAATTAAAAAACTTATAATAATAATTAATAATTAAACAGCTGTCCGGGCTTATACTAAGCCCTAGTAGTAATTAGACTAATTTATAATTAAATAAATTATTTATCTACTAAATTAATTAGATATTTAGAACTAGATAATCTAGATTTACTAGCTACTAGACTATAAAGATATCTCTAGTAATAAGCTAGTAGATAAGATAGTAAAATAAATAATAAAATAAGCTATAAATATAAAAAGTATAGTATTATTAAGATTATAGAAAATCTCTAGATATTTATTAATCTTATTAGTAAAGTAGTATTTATATAGTCTTACTTAGAAAATATAGTAGAATTTATAAATTAATAATAATTATAGAGACTATATATAAATAATATTACTAAATATTATTAAATAGATACTAGAACTATATAAGAATATTCTATATATATATAGTTTAGTATTAATATAGATATAAATAGATAAGATAATACTTATAAGCTATTTAAATATTTTTAGTACTATAAAAACTACTATATATCTCTATAAAAAAGTTATATAGACTATCTAATATATTTTAATAGTATATAATTATTATACTAATCTATAATTAAGTATACTATAAAAAAATAGATGAATTACTAACTACTAGTAATTATTTAAGATTAGTAGTAAGCTAGGCCTTACTTATAGAATCTTAAAATTTATAATATAAATATAGCTTTTAGATTAATTTAGAAGTATTAAAAATTATAATTATAATTTAATAAAAATACCGGTAGAGCTGACCCAGGCACTACTAAAGATATAGAGAATAACTAATAAATAATTAGATTTTTATTAAATAGAGACTAATAGATCTGCTAATCTCTAAAAATTAGTAGTAATTAATATTTATAAAGATATAGAGCTTAGAACTTAAAAACTACTTATAGATATAGAGGCGCCTAAGAAAAACTATATATAAAGAATATATATAGTAGTAGATAGTAAATAAGAAATAAAATTAGTAGAGAGATCTAAATAACTTTATATTAACTAGTTTAGTATATTTAGATTATCCTAATAGAGTAACTTACTACTAGATAGAGATCTTTTCTAGTACTCAGCTATAAGCTAACAGATCTATATATAAATCAATCAATCAATCAATCAATCAATCAATTATAAGCTAGATCTTTAATAATAGTAAATATATAATATATAGTAATATATTTAGAGTTAGATATAAATCCTAAGTAGATATATTATATAATAATTATAGATTTATTTAAATTATTAACAGCTTTAATAAATAAGAAGTTATAATTAATAAGATAAATATAGATAGTAAATTAATTTAATTTTAATTTAAATCTCTATAAAATTTTATATTATTTTATTTAAAGAAAGAGTAAGGAATTAGTAGAGTAGAAGACTGCTGTATTAGAATAACTAACTAGTTAGGACTAGTCCGGAATAGGAATAGTGTCGAATTAAGATAGGAGGCCTCTTGAATATAACAGTAGTATAATATATAGTTATATAACCAAAAGAACCAGCGACACTACAAAAGTATCGCTATACTTTATTTTATGAGTTAAAGTTTTATTTAACTCTATAAGTAATTAAATTCAACTCTTTCTACCTTCTCTTAATTATTTTTTATAGTATAGTAGCTAAAATAGTACTAATTAAAAATAAATTAAGAATAATATAATCTTAACTAAAATATTAGTAATATACTAATATATATATATATATTAATAATTTTATTATTATAGTATATTAACTAAAAGACTTTTAGTTATTTATTAACTTAAATAGATACAGGCCTACTAAGACTATATTCCTAATACTAATAGAGATTATAATTAAACTTAAATAATAGATTTAGAAGATATCTTCTTATAATAATCTAACTAAGAATATTAAATTAATAAAGAAATTACTTTAATAATAATTAAAAAGCTAGCTATAACTAATTAAATTAATTAGTTAACTTAAGAAATTTAGTTATAATATAGTAACTCTATTATTATCTAATTTCTTAAGATTTTAAATTAAAGCTGTATATTAAGATATTATAATAATAGTAATCTTAAGATTTTATATATTTAACTAGCTATAGAGAGCTTAAATTAATATAGAAAATTTTTTTAGAAATATTATTATTAATATTTTTAATATTACTATCTTAATTCTTTCTCTAATAGAGAATCTTTAATTATATATATAAAAAATAATTTTTATAATAATTAATCTACTATAATATAATTATCTAAAACTTATTAATTAGATTAATATAAGTATTATAAAGAATAAGAATAAGATAATCTAGTATTAAAAAATAATTATTATAAAAGTATTATCTAGTAAAGATATTATTCTAATTATTAATAATATAAAAGATATTAAATAACTAACTTAATTTATCTTTCTATAGTTCTAGATCTTTAGAATTAAGGCTATTTTAAAATATTATAGCTACTCTATAATATTTTATAAAATAGAGATCTAGATAATAAAATAAAATAATTTAGTTAAGTATTAAAAGACTTTAATTAAGTATCTATAAATTACTAATACTATATATCTAGCTGTTATATCTATAAAGATTATTTATATAGACTAGATATAGCTATAAAAAATAATAATTTATAAAAATTAGTTCTTAATATTAGTAATAGAATTTAATAATAACTAGACTACTAATATAATAGTCTGCTAGAATATAATTCTAAATAATAAGTACTATATAATAAGTTTATATAATTATAAGTAATAATTATTATAGAATTTTAGTTACTAGGACTATAGCTATATTATTTAATATTATAAAAAACCCCCTGCCTGCGCCTATTATAGATAGGAATATTTAATTAAGAATTATAAATATAAAAATAATTCTAAGTAAGCTTATTATATACTTTATAAGAATAAATACTTTATATTTAATTATAAATATAAGAACTAGTATAAGTATTTAGTAATTATCTAGTAAAAGTAAGCTATATATCTATAATTCTATTTAGAAATCTTATAGTTAAGTATTATAATTTTAGTTATAAAGCCTACTAAAGATATACTAGATATTTTATTAAATAATTCTTATAATATTTTTAAGCTCTAGAGAGCTAGGACTATTACTAATAAATAATTAATAGCTTAAAGTAAAAGCTATAAAGTCTAAAATAAAAGTTAAAAAAATAATTATTCTTAAAATTAATATTAATTATTTATAATTAAAGTATTTTAAGACTCTAAGCTCTAGAAAATACTAGCCTAGGCTATAGACTATATAGAATATCTTAATAAATAATTTAGAATATTTAATAGAGATAATAATAATAATAAGATAATAATCTTTTAAAATCTTAAATAAAATAATAATAAATATATTTATATATATAAAATCTAAGCTATTACTAGAAATATTAATATAATATAATTAGTTATCTGCTAGTATAATAAAAAAATCTAGTAATCTAAAAATAATAAAAAAAATAAGCTTAATAATAGTATAACTACTAATTATAAATAAAGATCTTAAATAATTAAAGATTTTATAAATAAACTATAGGAAAATATAGTTTATAATAATATATTTCTTTAATAAAAAAAAAATATAAAAATATAATATCTTAATAATCTAGAAATCTTATATTAATTAATATAATAAATAAATAGCTATATATTTAATAAATTTAAGAAATTATTTTTATATAATTCTCTAGCTAATATTAAATTATATTAATAAATTAAGAATACTACTACTATAGGTAGTATTCTTTATTAATAAATAAATTAATCCTAAAATATAATTAATTAGATATTATATACAGAATCTTAGTATATTAATTTTATAAAGCCTTAACTAACTACTATATATCTTTAATATATATAACCTAGATCTATAGAACTATAATAAAAAAAGAAATAAACTAATAATAAAAAAAAATAAAATAAAATATAAGAATATTATTTTAATAATTATAGAAAAAGATTAAGATAATCTATAATAAATAATTACTAATTAAAAACTTTAATCTATATTATTTTTTATAGATAGCTGAGGAGTACTTTAAAAGTAATTCTAAAACTAACTAATTAATTAATATTATTAATAATTACTAGCTAAAGCTACTATTTCTTAAAAATATTATTATATATAAAAAAGCAGGCTATCAGACTATAATTAATTTAGTTTAAGAATCTCTAGTACTAGTAGAGTAGTTAGTATACTATTAAATATATTAGAATTTCTAATAAAATAATAACTATATACTAATTATAATTATACTTAACCTAGGTCTTATTAAGATACTACTAATAGTTAGATAAAACTAGTTAGTAATAAATTAAATATAATATTAGAAGACTCTAATAAATAAATTATAATTAGTAGACTACTAGTTCTAGCTATTATAAAGACTTAGAGATATTAATATTATAATAAAAATATTAGTAGATATCTTAATAATAATAGTTAATATAATTATATTAAAAAAAACTCTTTATTAATAAATATAGCCGGGATATATATTAGAAATAAAATATCTAAAAAAAAATACTAAAAAAATTTATAAAAGAATAAAATAAACTAGTATAAAAAAAATTATAAATAATAAAAAATAACTAAATATTATCTAATTAAAAAAATAACTAAACTAATATATAATATCTACTAAGATTAGATAAAAAAAATTATAATAAATATTAAAAAATTCTAGTATTTAACTTATTAGATTAGGAATTATAGACTAAGTACTATATTTATATTAATATTATAGATATTAAATAAATTCTTAATTAATAGTTTAAAAAAAAAAAAATCTTTTAAAAAATCTTTTTTTTATTTATTATAGATATTAAAGTTACTACTAAAAAGATTTATAGATTTTATTATAGCTAATCCCTAAAAATTCTAGTAATCTTAATAATAGAAATCTAAAGAGCTATTCTAAATATAATATTATAAAAAGCCCCGGGCCTTAATAACTTATTAAATTTAATCTTATAAAAAGCTCTTCTGCTTATTAAGAATTATTTAATAAAGATTTTTAATATTTATTTATAAATAAAATATTATCTCTAATACTTTTACTTCTCTACTATAATAGTACTGTAGAAGCTAGGAAAAAATAATTATTTAAATTTTAAGAACTACTATCTAATAACTCTATTTAGTACTATAAAAAAGATACTAGAATTAATAATTATAGACTAAATTAATTATTTAATAAAAAAATTTAATTTACTATTATAAAATTATATAAATAGCTATTATAGAAGATTCTATAATTATATATTATATTTATTACTAGAAAAAACTTATATTATCTAGTAAATAAAAAATATAATAGCTATACTACTTATTCTAAATATTAATAATATATATAATAATATTATCTATTAATATCTGATTTATAATCTCTAAAAATAATAAATACTTAAAAAGATTATTAATTAGATAACTAGCTTTCTAGCAGACTAAAAAATAATAATCTTACTAGTAAAGAACTTAAGAAAGATATACTTAATAATTACTAGAATCTTTTAAAACTTATTATTATTACTAATATTTTATCTATTTTATAATACTAATATAATAGAAGACTTAATAATTATTAATAAAAAAATTCTAATTATAAAATATATAGATAATATCTATATACTTACTTAGTCTAAAACTATATATAAAAACTATACTTTTCTATATAGAATTTATATTTAGATAAAAGCCTAAAAAATAATATATATATTAAAATTTTTATCTATAAAGTATAGTTTAATTAATATAATAAGATAAATAATCCTAATATAATAAAAATCTTAATTATTAAAAATTTAGAGCCTACTATAAGCTATTATCTAAAAATATTTAATTTAATCTCTATAACTTAATTAATTCTTTAAACTAAGTTATAAAATTATTATAGTAAAGTCTATTACTAAACTCTAGTATTTAAAAATTTTTCTAAATCTAAAATTTAATAGTAAGGCCTATCTAAAGTAGCTTTAAATAAAAATAACCAGCTTAACTAATATTCTAAATTTAATTACTAATTTTATATAGAATATACTAATTAGATATCTTAAAAAAATATATATTATAATTTTAATATTATAGCTTTTTTTTTAAATACTTTATATAATTTATATAAGATATATAGAATTATTAGAAGATAATAAAAAAATTACTAGTATATTTAAAAAGATTTAATATTAGATACTATATTAGATAACTAGAGTTTTTAAAACTATTATTAAAATAATATTAAAGGCTTATTTCTATATACTACTTTTAATAATAGTATTAAAAATAGTTATAAAATTAAGCTATTTTTAGATTTAATCTTTATTTTTTTATTAGATACTTCTAACAGCCTGTAATATATAGCTGACTTTTTATTAAAATTTAAATATAGATTTTATATTATTATTATTCTAGTATCTAGAATACTACCTACTTAAGAATCTTAAAAAGAATTTTAATATAAGTAAAGACCTAGGCCTAGAAATTATATATTTAATAGTAATTATTTTATAATAGAGATTTCTAATAATCTTAATTATAATTTCTAGAGAGAAGATAGTTAAATAATATATTAAATTTATATAAGCTAGTACTACTCTAGCTTATATTAATAGTAGTAATTATAAAAGAGGTATTAGAATAATAATAGTTTTTAATAAATAATTAATAAATTATTTATTAAGAAAAAAAGCTAATTATATAATATACTATATAAAATTAATAAGAATTAAATTAGTTTTAGTATTAGTACTATCTCTAGAAATTAGAAAATTTATAATAATAACTAATAATTAAATAGCTATTTAAGTTTATACTAAGCTCTAATAATAATTAGATTAATTTATAATTAAATAAATTATTTATCTACTAAACTAATTATATATCTAAGACTAGATAGTCTAGATCTACTAGCTACTAAATTATAAAGATATCTCTAATAATAAGCTAATAAATAAGATAATAAAGTAGATAGTAAAGTAAACTATAAATATAAAGAATATAATATTATTAGAAGTATAAAAGACTTTTAAATATCTACTAGTTTTATTAGTAAAATAATATTTATATAAATTTATTTAGAAAGCCTAATATAGTCTATAGACTAATAATAATTATAAAGATTATATATAAAAAATACTACTAAATATTATTAAATAAATACTAAAACTATATAAAAATATTCTGTATATATATAATTTAGTATTAATATAGATATAGATAGATAAGATAATATTTATAAATTATCTAAATATTTTTAATATTATAGAAACTACTATATATTTTTATAAAGAGACTATACAGACTATTTAATATATTTTAATAATATATAATTACTATATTAATCTATAATTAAGTATATTATAAAGAGATAAGTAAATTACTAACTACTAGTAATTATTTAAGATTAGTAGTAAGCTAGACCTTATTTATAAAGTCTTAGAATTTATAATATAAATATAATTTCTAAATTAATTTAAAAGTATTAAAAATTATAATTCTAATCTAATAAAAATACTGATAGAGCTAATCTAGATATTATTAAAAATATAAAAAAATAACTAATAAATAATTAGACTTTTATTAAATAAAGACTAATAAATCTACTAATCTTTAAAGATTAATAGTAATTAATATCTATAAAGATACAGAGCTCAGAACTTAAAAATTACTTACAGGCGTAGGGGTGCCTGGGAGAAACTATATATAAAAGATATATATAGAGGCAAGTAGTAAATAAAATATAATAAAGAAATCTAAATAACTTTATATTATTTAGTTTAATATATTTAGATTATCCTGGCAGAGTAGCTTACTACTAGATAGGGATCTTTTCCAGCACTTAGCTATAAGCTAATAGATCCGTGTATAAATCAATCAATCAATCAATCAATCAATATATAGTTATATATTATATAATAGCTGCTTGGCAGCTATAGTATATTTAAGATATTATTATATAGTATCTATAGATAATAGTATATAATAGTTATTTTTTTTAAATAATCTTAATTTTATAATTAGTTATTTTTAATAAATCCTGTAGTTAAAATATAAAGCTTAAAAAAAATCTAATAATATTAAGCTTAGCTTTATAAATTTAAAATTAAATATATAGTAAATATTTAAAGTTAATATATTATTATTTTATTAAGTATAGATAATTTTAGTAATATAATTAGCTATTATATAGCTAGTATTATTATAAATAAATTTATATATAATTTAATAATAATATATAGCTAAAATACTACTTATTTTTTTTTTATTTTTTTTTTAATCTTTTATTTTTTATTATTATAAATATTCCTTTAATTTTATATTACTTAATAGTTAATTTTTTTATTTAT
>JAMFNV010000037.1:0-14194 GCA_025768905.1 Aspergillus sp. MA 6041
CTTATAATAATAAAATATCTTTAATAATCTTAATATATTAGCTATTAATAAAAGAATTTATAAGTATTAATAATAGTAATATACTTATATCTATAAATAAGTAGTATAATTTCTTATTATATTAAAATTAAATATTAATTAAGCTCTACTTTCTTATTTATATTATATAAATATATAATAATATAATCTTTATCTTTATTTATTTAAGTTTAGGAATCAAATATAGTATACTAAATAATAAATACAGAATAATTAGAAGATATATAAATAATAATAAGTTTAAACTTTCTAATTTTATATAGTAGATCTAGAGTTTTATTAATAATAACTTAATCTTTTAGAGATATTTAATATACTTTAGGCTTTAATATATAGTATTTCTAGTTTTCTTTTAGTAGAACTTCTATCTATTAGGATTTAAGTATATATATAATTAAATTAATATTTATTTTATCTCTCCAGATATTAAAATAGAAAATAAGTTTAGTAAAATAAGAAATAATTTTAAAATTTTTAATATAGATTATAACTCTATTAAATAATATTTTTATATTTTTTAATAAAATATTACTTTTATTTAGTAGATTACTAATATTACAGCAGGTTAGTAATACTTTAGTAAAAGTATAAAATATATTAGTAAATAACTACTTAATATATTAGTAATATTAATAATTAGAACTAAATTTTAAAATAAAATAAGTAGAGTATAAACTATATTATTTAATATAAAAAAATTAATATTTATTTAGATATACTAGAATAAGTTCTGTAACTTTAGGCCTAATAAAAAAGAGAAAGTAAATTTAAAATTATTAATAATTCTTATATATTAATATTTAGATAAAATAATAGTTCTAGATATAAAATTAAATACTTTAATAAAAAAGAACTAATTATTAATAAAATAGATATAGATATAGAAATTTAAGTTTAAAAAAATCTTTAGTTTAAAGATTAGATCTTAATTAAATAGAATAGATTTTATAGATATTAAGATTTTATATTTTAAATAAAAAGAGATTCTAATTCCAAATATAGTATAGACTTTAATAAAATTTAATTAAAAAATATTATAATAGTAAATTAAGATAGTTATATTTTAATATAAGTAAATAATAGTATATTATTATTTTATATTAATAATTATTTCTTCTCAGCCTATAATCTTAGTTCTAATAAAAAGTTTAGCAGTAATATCCGCTATATAAATAGATATAGAAATTTAAATAAAAGTAGATAAAATATTATTAGTTAATAAATAAAAGAAATAAAGATTAAAGTATATATAAAGATTAGATATATAGCTTAAACTAATATTATTAATCTTAAAGATTTTAATAGTCTTTTTAATTTTAATATTTAAAATAGTATATAAAAAATAAGTATTATTAACTAATTTATAGTAACTAATATTAAGATATACTTCTTAAAATAATTTAGTAATATTTAAACTAACTAGAGTACTAGTAAATCTTTAAATATATAAAATATTAATTTCAGATAATTTAGTAGTATTTAATTTAATAATAATTATATCTAGTAGACTTATTATAAATATTATTTTATAAGTAAGTTCTACTTTATTAGGCTTATTATACAGATAAGAAAGATATTAATATAATTAGTTATTTAATATAAAAAAATTAGAGTAGTAGAAATAGGTAACTAAAAATAATTTTTTATTTATAAATAAGTCTTCAGACAGATTCTTAGTTTTAACTATAATGAAAATTCCTTATTTAACTAGCTTAGTATAATATATCTTAGTAAGATTAGTAGAGATCTTATCTTTTTTATTATCTAAGTAAATTATTTTAGTAGTTCTAACTTTAGATTCTCTATAGTAAGTAGAATAATTATTAGTTTAGATAAAGAGCTTAATATAATAAATAAAATATATACTAGTTTTCGAAAAAATATATATTAATTTAGTATTCTAATAGGTAGATTAGTTTTATATATTAGAATTAGTAGAAGGCTACTTAGTAAGATAGATATTTATTTAATTTTATAGTTAATATAAGTTTTAGGAATTATTATTAAAATTTATATTAATATTAATATTAGTATTAGATATTTAATTACTATTATTTATAGAGAGTTTATTATATAGAAATCTATTATTATTAACTTAGTATACTAGATATATATAGTCTTATACTTAATAAAGATAATTTTATTAATATAGTAGGAATATACTTATAAGATATTAATATTATAGTCTAATAGTATATAGCTGGTACTACTATCTAAATAACTAATATAATAGATAACTATATTAGTAATTAATATAGTAATTTTATTAATTATTATAATTATTATTATAGTTATTATAGCTATCTTACTAAGATAGTAAGTTATAAAATTTATTATTTTTAAGTCTAGTTTTATTACTATTTAAGTTTTAGATATAGCTAGCCTTATAATTATTATATTTCTTAATAAGATTCTCCTAGAGATACTACTTTTAATTTAATATTTTAAGAAATATATCTAGTAGAGTATCTATCTTAGATTTAGAAATATATTACTAGAGATTTATATTTAAGTAGTTCTAAATAATAGATATTTAGTTAAATTAATTATTAATTTTAGCAGTATAATAGTAATAGATAATATTTTTAGTAAATACTTATATAATCTTACTAATATAAATATTAGTATAGATATAGTATATTATATATAATTTTTAAAGTACTTAATAAAAATTTAATTTAAATTATTTAAAGAGAGATAGTATCTAATTATCTTTAAGAAATATTATATAGATAATAATCTTTTTTAGAGTATTAAGTTAAGATATAAACTATTAAATAGTAGTATTATAAAAGTAGACTTAAAAATTAACTTTAATAAAGTTTTTATCTTTATATAAAGTAATATCTTAGATATAATTAATAAAAATATTAATATCTTTATAATATATAATATTATATATATATTTTATTAAAATATTATTAATTATATTTAGCTAAAAGTAACTAATATTATTAGTCTTCTATATACTAGTAGTATTTTATAACTTTAGAAGTAGAGATTATATTAGTATTACTATTTATATTACTATTACTATTAGAATAGTAGTTAGGCGGATTATTAATATTATTATTATTAGAATAATCTTTATTATTAGGAGATCTACTACTAGTAGTAGAATAGTAGTATAGTCTGGAATAGTATTTATAATATAGATCTCTCTTAAATTTAGTAATTTATTTATTAATTATAGTTTAATTATATTATATAATAACTTATATTTATTAGAGTATATATATAAGATTATATATTATAGATTCAGGGCGTTAGTTTATGCCTGCAGGCAGGTTTACAGAGTTACTAGAGCTAGTATTTAATATAATATAAATATTTAATATTATATAATTAGTATTTAATAGTAAGCTTATAAATTAATAATATATTTATTTCTTAATATATATATAAGACTAGTAATATAGATAGTTTTTAAGCTTAGTACTAAAATTAATAGAAGATTTAATAAAAAGATTAATATATAGTTTAAATTAGAAATATATATTTAGTATAATAATATTAGTAAGATTAAATAAGATAGTAATAAATTTATTTAATATAATAATAGATTTTTCTTTAGTAGAGACTAAATTAATAATTTTATCTATAAATAAAATATACTAACTAATAAAAAAGATAAAAGAAGTATTAAATAATAAATATTTTTAAGTTTTTAATAAAGATAAGACTTAACAAACTTAAATAAAATAAATAATTAGTAGTATATTTAGTAGATCTAATAAATTAAAGTAAACTAAGATAGAAATAGATAGTATAAATATAGTTAATAGTATACTTAACTTAATATCTTAATAGAATTAATCTTTAGAAATAGCTTTAGTCTTATCTTTATCTAGAATAAAGAATATACGTAATAATATAGTAGATAAAATATATAAGTAAATACTAAAAGAATATATTAAATTTATATAATTAGTTTTTAAATTATTTATTAATCTAATCTACTCTAAATAATCAGGACGCTGATTATAATATATGATTTTAATAAGATAATAAAATTTATTAATAGTAGTATTTATTAAAGAATAATTAATTTCTTATAAAACAGGATATTAGTATATTTTTATAGAAGTAGAAGAAGAGGTATATATAGTAATAAATTTAATAAGATAAATTAATAGAAAATTAAATTATTAGATATAGAGACTTAGTAAGATTTTATAAAATATTTATAATTAATATCTAAATTTAATAAAATAAAGCTCTAGATTCACTAGTATTAAAATAAATAAAAGATTCAGAATATAAGAAAGAAGTTAAAGTATAGATTTTAATAAATTAGAGATAAGTTTAATAAAGCTAAGAATAAAATCAATATAAACTAATAAGTTAGAAGTAGAATTAGATAAAAATAGAATAATAAATAGAATAGAAGTAGAGTAATATAATAGTATAAAATATATCAGAATATTAGAAAATAGTAGAAAAATATACAGAACTTAAATTTTAATTTATATATAATTTATTCAGAAAGAGTTTAATAAAAATTAATAAAAAATAATAATTTAAGATCCTGATTAATAGACATACTACTAATTTATAGAAGATATTAAGATAGATAAAGATAATTTATTAAATATTAAAGATAGCCAGGAAGAAATAGCAGTATTAGAATAACTAATTAATTATTTAGCTAGTCCGAATTAGTACTAGCGAGGAATTGCGTAGAAATCAATAAAGGTAAACTTCAGAATATCAATAGAATAAGTGGGCAGTATCGCCACAAGTAACTATCTTATAATTCTAATAAGAATTAGTAAAATATTCTAAATTTTATATAAAAAAAATATAATATTTATCTTATTATAAAACTAAATATTATATCTTCTTTAATAATAAAATTTATATTATTTTAATGTGAGGCTGCAATACTAATATAGCGGCTCTCTAAGGGTTATAGAGATATAATATATAATTAGTAGAAGATAAGTCTATACTTAATAGAACTAATTACTGGTTCTCCTAGCTAAGAACCAGTAATATAATATATAATTATATATTATATAACAGCTATTTAGCGGCTGTAGTATATCTAAGATACTATTATATAATATCTATAGATAGTAGTATATAATAGTTATTTTCTTTTTTTAAATAATCTTAATCTTATAATTAGTTATTTTTAATAAGTCCTATAGTTAAAATATAAAGCTTAAAAAAATCTAATAATACTAAATTTAGTTTTATAAATCTAAAATTAAATATATAATAAGTATTTAAAGTTAGTATATTATTATTCTATTAAATATAAATAACTTTAATAGTATAATTAGCTATTATATAATTAATATTATTATAAATAAATTTATATATAATTTAGTAATAGTATATAGCTAAAATACTACTTATTTTTTATTTATTTTTTCTTCTTTTTTTTTTTTTAAATTTCTTACTTTTTACTATTATAAGTATTTCTTTAATTTAATATTTCTTAATAATTAATTTTTTTAATTTATATAACTATCTAAGTTTTATAATCTTATTTAGTACTTTCTTAGATTAAATTAAGTTTTATAAAATTATATTATAACTTAGTATAGTAGTATATTAATTTATTAGTAAGAATTTTTAATTATTATTTCTTAATTATATCTTAAGTAATTATATTAATATTTAGTATTTAGATTTTCTTAATCTTTATAATTTAAATAAGCTTTTTACTAGTTATCTTATTTAAAAATTTATAGAAATATTATTATTAGAAGTTTTATTTATATATAGTATATTTATATTTTATATCTTTAATTATCTAGTTCTCTATAGAGCTTTATCTAATTAAAGTAAATTTTAAATATATTATTTTATATATTTTTTTATATTAATTAATATTTTTAATAATTATCTTACTTTATATATTATACTAATATTATTATTAGTATTTTTTAGTATTTTATTATTATTTTATTTTTAATTATCTAGTTCTTTATAAAGCTTTATTTAATTAGTTTAAGCTTTAAATATATTATTTTATATATTTTTTTATATTAATTAATATCTTTAATAATTATCTTACTTTATATATTATATTAATATTATTATTTAAAATTTTAGTATTATTAATACTATACTATAATATTATTTTCTTATTCTTAGTTTTTAATTAGCTTAGCTTTATAGTTACTTCTATATTCTAAATTTTATTAATATAATATTTTTAGATATTACTATATAAGAAGTCTGCTATTATTTATACTACTAATATATATATAATCTTAAAAGAAAATAAAAGAACCAGCGACACCATAAAAGTATTGCTATACTTTATTTTTATAAGTTAAAGTTTTATTTAATTCTATAAGTAATTAATTTCAACTCTTTCTATCTTCTCCTGACTATTTTTTATAGTATGGTAGCTAAAATAATACTAACTAAAAGTAGATTAAGAATAATATAGTCTTAACTAAGATATTAATAATATACTAATATATATATATATACTAATAATTTTATTACTATAATATATTAACTAAAAGACTTTTAGCTATTTATTAATTTAAATAGGTATAGACCTACTAAAACTATATTTCTAATATTAGTAAAGGCTACAATTAACCTTAGATAATAAATTTAAAAAACACCTTTTTATAATAATCTAGCTAAAAATATTAAATTAATAAAAAAATTACTTTAGTAGTAATTAAAAAGCTAGCTATAACTAGTTAAATTAGTTAATTAATTTAAAAAACCTAGCTATAGTATAGTAACTCTATTATTATCTAGCTTCCTAAGATTCTAGATTAAAGCTATATATTAAGATACTATAGTAATAATAACTTTAAGATCTTATATATTTAATTAGTTATAAGAAGCTTAAATTAATATAAAAATTTTTTTAGAAGTATTATTACTAGTATTTCTAGTACTACTATTTTAATTTTTTTTTAATAAAGAATCTTTAATTATATATATAAAAAATAATCTCTATAGTAATTAATCTATTATAGTATAACTATCTAAAGCTTATTAATTAAATTAATATAAGTATTATAAAAAGTAAGAATAAGATAATCTAGTACTAAAAAATAGCTATTATAAGAATATTATTTAGTAGAGATATTATTCTAATTATTAATAATATAAAAGATATTAAATAACTAATTTAATTTATTTTTTTATAATTCTAAATTTTTAAAATTAAAATTATTCTAAAGTACTATAGCTACCCTGTAGTACTTTATAAGATAGAGATATAAATAATAAAATAAGATAATTTAATTAAGTATTAAAAAATTCTAACTAAGTATCTGTAGGCTGCTAATACTATATATCTAGCTGTTATATCTATAAAGATTATTTATATAAGCTAGATATAATTATAAAAGATAGTAATCTATAAAAACTAGCTTTTAATATTAGTAGTAAAATTTAATAATAACTAAACTACTAATATAATAATCTACTAAAATATAATTCTAGATAATAAATATTATATATTAAGCTTATATAATTATAAATAATAGTTATTATAGTATTTTAATTACTAAAACTATAATTATATTATTTAATACTATAGAAAATCTTCTACCTGCGCCTACTATAAATAAGAATATTTAATTAAGAACTATAAATATAAAAATAATCCTAAATAAGTTTATTATATACTTTATAAGAATAAATACTTTATATTTAATTATAGATATAAGAACTAGTATAAGTATTTAATAATTATCTAATAAAAGTAAGCTATATATCTATAATTCTATCTAAAAATCCTATAGTTAGATATTATAATCTTAGCTATAAAGCCTATTAAAAATATACTAGATATTTTATTAAATAATTTTTAATATATTTTTAAGTTTTAGAGGGCTAGGACTACTATTAATAAATAGTTAGTAGTTTAGAGTAAGAACTATAAAATCTAAAATAAAAGCTAAAAAAATAATTATTTTTAAAGCTAGTATTAACTATCTACAGCTGGAGTATCTTAGGGCCCTAAGTCCTAAAAAATACTAGTATAGACTGTAGACTATATAAAATATTCTAATAAATAATCTAGAATATTTAGTAGAGATAATAATAATAATAAAATAATAATTTCTTAGAATTCTAAGTAAAATAATAATAAGTATATTTATATATATAAGATCTAAGTTACTATTAAAAATATTAGTATAATATAACTAGTTATCTGCTAGTATAATAAAAGAACTCAGTACTTTAAAAATAATAAAAAAGATAAGCTTAATAGTAGTATAATTACTAATTATAAATAAAAATCTTAAATAACTAAAAATTTTATAGATAAACTATAAAAAAATATAATCTATAATAATATATCTCTTTAATAAAAAAAAATATAGAAATATAATATTCTAATAATCTAGAAATCCTATATTAATTAATATAATAAGTAAATAGTTATATACTTAATAGGCTTAGAAGACTACTTTTATATAATTCTCTAGCTAATACTAAGCTATATTAATAAATTAAAAATACTACTACTATAGATAGTATTTTTTATTAATAAATAAATTAATCCTAAAATATAATTAATTAGATACTATATATAAAATCTTAGTATACTAATTTTATAGAGCCTTAATTAATTACTATATATTTTTAATATATATAACCTAGATCTGTAGAACTATAATAAAGAGATAGATAAACTAATAATAAAAAAAAAAAAAAAATATAAAAATATTACTCTAATAATTATAAAAAAAGATTAAAACAATCTATAGTAAGTAATTATTAGTTAGAAATTTTAACTTATACTATCTTTTATAAGTAGCTAAGGAGTACTCTAGAAATAATCTTAAGATTAACTAATTAATTAATATTATTAATAACTATTAGCTAGAGTTACTACTCCCTAAAAATACTATTATATATAAAAAAGCAGGCTATTAAATTATAATTAATTTAGTTTAGAGATCTCTAGTACTAGCAGAGTATTTAATATACTATTAAATATATCAGGATCTTTAGTAAGATAATAACTATATATTAATTATAATTATACTTAATCTAGGCTTTATTAAGGCGCTGCTGATAATTAGATAAGATTAATTAATAATAGATTAGATATAGTATTAGAAGACTCTAATAAATAAGCTATAGTCAGCAGACTACTAATTCCAGCTACTATAAAGATCTAGAGATATTAATATTATAATAAAAGTATTAATAAATATTTTAATAGTAATAGCTAATATAGCTATACTAAAAAAGACTCTTTACTAATAAATACAGCCGGGATATATAGTAGAAATAAGATACTTAAAAAAAGATACTAGAAAGACCTGTAAAAAAGCTAAATAAACTAATATAAAAAAAAATTATAAATAATAAAAAATAATTAAGTATTATCTAATTAAAAAAATAGCTAAACTAATATATAATATTTATTAAGATTAAATAAAGAAAGTTATAATAAATATTAAGAGATTCTAGTACCTAACTTATTAGACTAGAAATTATAAATTAAATATTATATTTATACTAGTATTATAGATACTAGATAAATCCTTAATTAATAATTTAGAAGAAAAGAAGAAGATTCTTTAAAAAGTCTTCTTTCTATTTATTATAGATATTAAAGCTACTACTAAAGAGATCTCTAGATTTTATTATAGTTAATCTTTAGAGACTCTAGTAATTTTAATAATAAAGATCTAAAGAACTATTTTAAATATAATACTATAAAAAACTCTAGGCCCTAATAATTTATTAAATCTAGTCTTATAAAAGATTCTCCTACTTATTAAGAACTATTTAATAAAAATTTTTAATATCTATCTATAGATAGAATATTATCTTTAATACTTCTACTCCTCTACTATAGTAGTATTATAGAAGTTAAGAAAAGATAACTATTTAAATCTTAAGAACTACTATTTAATAGCCCTGCTTAGCACTATAAAGAAGGTGCTGGAATCAATAATTATAAACTAAATTAGTTATTTAGTAAAGAAATTTAGCTTATTATTATAAAACTATATAAATAGCTATTATAAGAGATTCTATAATTATATATTATATTTATTATTAAAAAGAATCTATACTATTTAATAAATAGGAAATATAATAGTTATATTACTTATTCTAAATATTAATAGTATATATAATAATATTATCTATTAATATCTAATCTATAATTTCTAAAAATAATAAATATTTAGAAAGATTATTAACTAGATAGCTAGTTTTTTAATAGATTAAAAGATAATAATCCTACTAGTAGAGAATTTAGAAGAAATATACTTAATAATTATTAAAATCTTTTAAAACTTATTTCTATTATTAATACTCTATCTGTTCTATAATATTAATATAATAGAAGGCCTAATAACTATTAATAAAAAAACTCTAGTTATAAAATATATAGATAATATTTATATACTTATCTAGTCTAAGACTATATATAAAAATTATATTCTTTTATATAGAATTTATACCCAGGCAGAAGTCTAGAAAGTAATATATATATTAAAATTTTTATTTATAAAGTATAGTCTAATTAATATAATAAGATAAATAATCCTAATATAATAAAGATTCTAATTATTAGAAATCTAGAGCCTACTATAAGCTATTATCTAAAAATACTTAATTTAATTCTTAAAACTTAATTAATTTTTTAAGCTAAGTTATAGAGATACTATAATAAAGTCTATTATTAAACTCTAATATTTAAAAATCTTTTTAAATCTAAAACTTAATAATAAGGCTTATTTAAAGTAGCTCTAAATAAAGATAACTAGTCTAACTAATATTTTAAACTCTATTACTAGCTTTATATAAAATATATTAATTAGATATCTTAAAAAAATATATATTATAGTTTTAATACTATAGCTTTTCTTTAGATATTCTATATAGTTTATATAAAGTATGTAGAACTATTAAAGAATAATAAAAGAAATTACTAGTATATTTAAAAAGATCTAGTACTAGATATTATATTAGATAGCCGGGATCTTTAAAACTACTACTAAAATAATACTAGAGACCTATCTTTATATACTACTTCTAGTAGTAGTACTAAAGATAGCTATAAAACTAAACTATCTCTAAATCTAATTTTTATTTTTTTATTAGATATTTCTAATAGTCTATAACACGCAGCTGATTTTTTATTAAGATTTAAATATAAATCTTATATTATTACTACTCTAGTATTTAGAATATCGCCTACTTAGGAATATTAAAGAAGACTTAAATATAGGTAAAGATCTAGATCTAGAAATTATATATTTAATAGTAATTATTGTATAGTAGAGACCTCTAATAACTTTAATTATAATCTTTAAAAAAAAAGTAGTTAAATAATATATTAGATTTATATAGACTAGTATTATCCTAATCTATACTAATAATAATAGCTATAAAAAAGATATTAAAATAATAGTAATTCTTAATAAGTAACTAATAAACTATTTATTAAAAAAGAAAGCTAATTATATAGTATATTATATAAAATTAATAAGAATTAAGTTAGTTTTAGTATCAGTACTATTTCTAAAGATTAAAGAATTTATAATAATAATTAATAATTAAGCTACTGTCTAGACTTATACTAAACTCTAGTAATAATCAGATTAATTTATAATTAAATAAATTATCTATCTACTAAATTAATTAGATATTTAAAGTTAGATAGTCTAGATTTACTAGCTATTAAACTATAAAAATATCTCTAGTAATAAGCTAATAAATAAGATAATAAAATAGATAATAAAATAAGATATAAATATAGAAAATATAATATTATTAAAATTATAAAAGATCTCTAGGTATCTACTAATCTTATTAGTAAAGTAGCACCTATATAGTCTTACTTAAAAAATATAGTAGAATCTATAAATTAATAATAACTATAAAAGCTATAAATAAATAATACTACTAGATATTACTAAATAAATACTAGAATTATATAAAAGTATTCTATATATATATAATTTAATATTAATATAAATATAAATAAATAAAATAATACTTATAAGCTATCTAAGTATCTTTAATACTATAAAAATTATTATATATCCTTATAGAGAGGCTATATAAATTATTTAATATATTTTAATAGTATATAATTACTATATTAATTTATAATTAAATATATTATAAGAGAATAGGTAAATTACTAATTATTAATAATTACTTAAGATTAGTAGTAAGTCAGGCCTTACTTATAAAATCTTAAAATTTATAATATAAATATAGCTTCTAAGCTAATTTAAAAGTATTAAAAATTATAATTCTAACTTAATAAAGATACTAGTAGAGCTGATCTAGATACTACTAAAAATATAGAAAAATAATTAATAGATAATTAGATTTTTATTAAATAAAGACTAATAGATCTATTAATTTTTAAGGATTAGTAGTAACTAACGCCTATATAAATATAAAGCTTAGAACTTAAGAGATACTTATAGAAAACCTATATATTAGAGGCGCGTGTGGAGGTAAATAAAAAGTAAGATATAATAGAAAGATCTAAATAGTTTTATATATTTAGATTATCCTAGTAGAGTAGCTTGTTACTAGATAGGGACCTTTTCCGGTACTCAGCTATAAGCTGACAGATCTATGTATGAATCAATCAATCAATCAACTATTATTTATACTAAGAATATATATTATATATATAAAATCTATTTTATCTATCTTAGTATTTTATCTTCTATTTTTTTAAAAAAAGAATATTCTATCTCTTTAATCTTTAAATTAAAAATTATATTCTTATTTATACTCTTAATCTCTTTTATAATCTTGTTTTTTTCTTATATATTCTTATCTCTTATTTTATTATTTTTATTAATTATATTAATTCTTTATTTAATCTTCTCTAATCCTATTATAGTATATTATATATATTTATCTTATAATAAGCTTTACTTATTTATATAATTTAATAACTCTTTAGAGTAATATAAATTTTATTACGAAAAGAAATATAATATTTAATTTTATAATAAAATAAATATTAAGTTTTCTTTATATAAAATTTAGAATATTTTACTAATTTTTATTAAAACTATAAAGTAGTTATTTCTAAGATATATCTTATTACTAATAAGATTATTCTTTAGAAAGATACTATTAAGAATAATTATAATTTACTAGAAATTACTATCTACTACTATATATATTATTTTTATAAAAAAAATAAAGATATAGCTTTTTTTATTACTAGCTAAAATAATAATTCTATTTTAGATTATTTATAAATATTCTTAGCTATATATATAAAATATTATTTAATTTTTTATAATTCTAGTTTTAGTATTCTTATATTATATATTTTAATATTATTTTTTATAATACTATAGACTATCTAATTTTAAAATTTTTTTAGAAAAGGTCTTTTTTAAGAATTTTATATTCTTAAAAAATCTCTAGAAGAGACCCCCTACAGAAGTAATAGATAATTTTTATTTTTTATTTTTATTTTTTTTTTTATTTTTTTTTTTTTTTAAATTAATAATTTTTTTTTTATAATTAAAATTTTATATAACTTATAGATATTATAGATCTTTCTTTTTTATATTTTTATAATAATTATTATTATTTCTTATAAATATCTAGTATAATAGTATTTTTAATATAGCTGAATAATTTTTATATATTATAATTAAAATCTTATCTATACTATTTAATTAAGAATTAAAGATCTTTTTTATATTTATAATTTATAATTATATTTTTAATCTTATATTTCTCTTCTTTATTAATAAATAGTAGTTCTAATTTTAGAGCTCTATAAAAATCTTTAGTATATTTAAATATAAAATAAAAAAATATAGAATATATTATAAAGTCAGTATATCTTAAAGTATAAATATAATTTATAGAATTAGTATTATATATATATAATTTTAAAAAATTCTCAATATTAATTACTTAATTTATAGTTTAGTCTAGCTTAATTAATATTTCTTATATCTAATATAATAAAGTTACTAGTTATAAATTATATATTTTTATATTTTTTATTATATTATTTCTTTATAGTTTTAATTATTTTTTTTAATTATTTAGTTAGTTTATTATAATATTTCTAAAAATCCTTAGTTTATTCTAGTATATTTTATATAGTACTTTCTTCCAGACTTTTAATATTAATTTAAAATTATAATTAATATTTTATTAAGAATTATATAAGGCTCTTATATCTTATTTTATT
>JAMFNV010000038.1:0-12306 GCA_025768905.1 Aspergillus sp. MA 6041
TAAAGTACTTTTTTAACAAGTAATATTTTATATACTTATAGTAGATTAATATATATTATAAAGTATTTAATATAATAGTAAAACTAACTAATAAAATTTATATAATACTTAAGTTTTTTTAAAATATATAGGAACTCTAGTATTAGTATAACTTTAAATTTTTTAATAGAAATTATTAATCCTAAAGTATTAATATATTATCTAAGAAATTATATAGAAAAAAAGCTAATAAATACTTTTATAAATTTTAATTTAATAGTTATATTATAGTTGACTAAATATTAGTACTAAGTACTTAAAATATTTTCCTAGAATTTTTAAAGTAACTATAAAATAATAATTAAGTTCTAACTCTTTATTTATCTTATATAGATTAATTATAATACAGTCTTTTTATTTTACTTTATTAATTTATAGATTAATAATAGTATACTAAATAATAAATATAAAGAATTTAATAAAAATATAGTTAATTATAGTCTCTATCTTATTTAGATTATAAAAGAGATTAAAGATTTTATTAATTATTATCTTATTAGTAGGACCTACGCGGTAAATATAAGATTAAAATAAATATTATTTTTAATTATTTTTTATAAAAATCTTTATTTATTAATTTTTAGGAATATTAATTATTTTAATATTAGAACTATCTAGATTAGTCTAAATATTAAATTAGTTAATTAGATATTAATATTATTTAATTAAAAATTTATTTTATTTATAGTAGATAATAACTTTATTTAGTAATATATTTATATTATTAGAAAGTACTTCTTATTTATTTAATAGTTTAGGTAAATTAAGATATATATATTTTTTATTTTTAGATTTATTATAATTTAAGATATTTATAAAAGTATTTATTAAAATATATTTTATATAGTACTTATACTTATAATCTAAGCTAGACTAAAGATCTTAATATATATTTTTAAAATTATAATTAAATAGATTTAGATTTAGTTTCTCTAATTCTTTAGAATTATTATTAAAATATAAAAATTTAATAGTAAGTAAGTAAGCTCAGCTATTAAGTAATTAATATAGTAAATAATAATATATTTATAATTAAATATAGTATTAAGATAGATATATTTTTTAATTAATATAGAAATAGAATTTTTATTAATTATTTTAATAAATATAAATTTATTATTTATTAAATATTTATATACTAAGATTTTATTAACTAGTTCTTAGTTATTAATAATTAGTTTATTACTAGATATAAATATAAAGTCTCTGCTAGTAAGTAAATACTTTTATAGATATATAAATATCTTAATATAGAAGTATATAAATAATTTAGTATAAGTTAATATATATATAAAAGTTCTAGATTTAAATAAACTATTATTTTTTATATAATATCTAATAGATATAATAATATTTCTATATAATCTAATAATAATAATTAATTAGCTACTAATTATTATAATATTTTACTTAATTATAATTTCTATATCTAAAAGTAATTTAGTACTAGAATTCTTAACTAAAAAAATTATTATAGATAGTTTTATAAATATAGGATCTTCAGATATCTTACTAGAAAAATATAAATTAAATATAGTATATATATTAGAAAGATACTTTAATTTTAAGCAACTAATAGTAATAGACTACTTTATAAATTTAAGCTACCAATAGTAATAGACCACTTTATAAATTTAAATTTAATTTTAGAGATTAAATATAGAAATTTAGTATTATTAATAGATTAAGAATATCTAGTATTAAATATAACTTTTTTATATATTTTAGTTATACTTATATTAACTAGAGTAACTATATTTTAGTAAGTTTATAATAAAGTAGTATTTAGCTTATAATTATAGTTAGATTTAATAATATATACTTCTAAAAGTATTACTATAGATATAATATAAAAAGCAGCTATTAAAGTATTATCTATTTATAGAGTAAACTTCTTCAGTTAACTAGGATTAATATAATTTAAGAGATATTTATATAGATATTTATATAATTTATTATTTAATTTAAATTTAGTATAATATATAAAGTAAACTAAATATAATATTTAAGATATTAAATTAATATTTTTTTTAATACTAATTATTATAGTATTAGTAAGATTAGTATTAGATTTAGATTTAGTATTTATCTTAATATTAACTTTTTCTATAATACTGCTATAGTATATAAAGAAATTAGATAAAAAATATTTAGTATAGATAATAGATATAAATAAAACCAGAAATTTAGTTAAACTTATAGATAGAAATATAAATATTATCTAGAATATAAATATAATAAATTATTTTATATAGTAAATATAATTATTAAAGAGTATTTTAATTTTAGTATTATAGATATAGTTATTATTTAGATATTAATTCTAAGATTAATAATTATTATAACTTTTTCTATAATTAGAGTTTATTTATACTGGCTGGTTTTAATAAGATTCTATAGAGAACCTACTATATAGAAATCCTAAAGAATTAATATTAGAATTAGATAATAAGTTTTAACTTAAGATTTAATTCTACTATAGATAGTAATTTTAGCTTTAATAAAGATTTTATAAGATATAGCTCTAATTATATAGCTACTAGTAGAATAATTAGTATATAGAATAAAATATTAGACTATTTTAAGAATAATATTAATTAATAAGTTATTATTATATATTATTTTAATTATAGAGACTATTATTATAAATATTATTATTATAGTAGAGTTTAAGATTATTATTTAAGTTATTATTATAAGACTTATCCTTATAAAAGTTATATTTAGTAGATAGATTTTACTAGAGATATTCTTTATATTCTAGTTATTCTAAAAATTAAGTAAGTAAAATATTAATAGTAGACTTAAGTATATTTTTTAAAAAATAAGTATTAAGATAGTTCTATATTATAGATATCTAGTTAAAAAAATTAACTATACTAGTAGTTTAATAGTAATAAATAATATTCTTTATAAAGAATTAGAAGATATAGCTAGCTTTAATATTAAAGTAATTATAGCTTAAAATATATAGCTTTTATAATACTACTTAAGAATTTATTTTAAAATAATATAGTAGATATACTAACTAATCTTACTTTATAAAAATAGTATATAAAGTAATTTTTTCTAGATTAATAAATTATAAGATAAACTAGTATAATATAATATTATAAAGATAGATCTAAATATTTATCTTAATTATAAATTTTTTTTTATATATTATAATATTATAAATATAGTTTATAAATATATTTATATTTTTATAATATATAGAATTATATTACTACTTAATTAAAATATTATTAATTATATTAGATTAGAAGAAATTAATCTTATTTATTTTCTAGTTATCTATATAGTTAATAGTAGTATTAGAATTAATAGAGTAGCTATTAATTAGAAGATCTTTAAATATTTAAGATTTTTTATTATTAGTAGGATTAGCTTACTAAATACTAATAGCTTAATATTAAAATTAAGATTAAGATTAAGCTTTAATAATATAGGCTTTAAGCTGATTAATATAGATATTTATTTATTATAATATAAATAATATATCTACTAAAGTAGGTTCAGGCTGAGCTATAGAGATCTACTAAGGCTAGTTCTAATTTATATTATTATTAAAGAAAATAAAGACTTAATTATAATTATTATAGCTTCAGTAATTATTATTAAAGCCTCTAAATACTAAATCTTTAGAATAATATTAATTTTTATATTTTATTAAAGAAGTAGAGTCTTATATTACTATAGTAGTAATTTTCTAATATAGCTTATTTAAAATAGCAGGTAGTTTAATAATAATAGTAGATAAAATATAAGAATTTTTATAAGAACTTCTATACTAATTATTATTATAAAGACTATTAAAGTTATCTATAGAATTAGATTTAGTAGAACTAGTATAGTTAAAGAATCTCTCTAAGATTAAGTATAGTTATATAAAACTTACTAATTAATATTTTTATTAATAATAAAAGGACTTATTAATAATAGTAATAAAATAAAATACTAGATATATAGTAGAAGATACTATAATAAGAAGATTTAAAAAAAAATAATAATAAAAGAGATAGAGAGTTTTTTAGCTATTTTTTTATTAATAATAGATAAAGTAGAATAACTTATTAAATTTAAATAAGATTAGTTATTAAGAGATAAAGTAGGCTTAATAATATTAGCTTTAAAAATATAGTTATTTATTATTTAATAAAAAAAAGTATTTATATTATTAATTTTAAAGTATTTAATTAAATAATAAAACTTTTTAATAGATTTATAAATAATAAAATATTCTAATATTTAATTAGTAGAATATAAGATAGTTTTTAATAATATAAAAAAGATAGTAATAGATAATAAATAAAAAAATAAATAGATACTTTAACTAGTAAATTATCTAGTAAAATAACTAGTAGATTAATAGTAAGTATTTAATTAATAAATAAGCTTATTTAAATATAACTTAAAATAATTATTTAATAAACTTAATAATATTAAAAATAAGAAAAATAAATAGTTAATAATTTTACTTACTAGTATTATTTTTAATTAGTAGTAAAGCTTTACTAAACAGGATAAGTTTTAGTAAAGATAATTATTAATTAAAGTTCTAATATAATATCTTAATAAAATACTCTAGTAAATATAATATTTAAATAATAAAAGCTTTTAGGATTTAGTAATAATAATTTCTAGATATTCTTAATTAGTAGGATATATTACTACTATTATAAGTTAATAATCTTAATAGAATTAGTAAAGTATTAAATTAGTTTAATTAATAAGATCTAGGAAGTAGAGCTAAAGCTATTTAACCAGAACAACATAAGTCCGTCGGTATGTAAACATGATAAACAGCAGGAGGTCTTCAGTATACATCGATAGGCGACAACCAGTCATATCGCGATATATTATTCTAAATTATATTATTATTTTATAGCTGGTAGACCTCTTAATAATAAAAATCTTTCTAATAATAATAATACTAATAATCTACTTAACTATTATCTTAATAATAATAATAATATAAATAGTAATACTAATATAATCTTTATATTTAAAGCTATAAATATTATTAGTATATAAAAAACTAATAATATTAACTATTTTTAACTAAATATAATTAATAATATTTTAATAAAGTATATATATAATATTATATATTATAAAAATATTAATATTTTTATTAATTATATCTGAGATATTACTCTATATAAAAATAAAGATCTTATAAAAATTAATTTTTAAGTATATCCTTAAGATACTCCTATTTAATAGTTTATATCTTAACTTAATATCTTAAAAAAAATTATTATCTATATAATATTTCTTAAAGATAGTTAGATATCTTATCTTTTTAAATAATTTAAACTAAATCTTTATTAAGTACTCTAAAAATTATATATAATATATTATATTTATACTAATATTTATACTAGTAAGATTATATAAGTATTTATTAAAAATATTATTTATTATTATTATACTACTAAAATTAATAATTAATTTAACTAGATATCTATTATTTAAAACTACTTAAATATAAATTTTTAGTAGTATATTCTTAAATCTAAAATAAATATTCTACTTAGTATATTTCTTAAAATATTAGATTAAAAGTAATATCTTTAAAAAAATCTTATTAAAAAATATAATAAATATAAGACTAGTTATATTTAAAGCTTAAATAATAATAAGATTAGATCTAAAGATAATAAACTTTATAACTTACTATCTTAGTAAGATAGTTATAATAGCTATAATAATAATTATAATAATTAATAAAATAATATTAATTAGTAATATAACTATCTATTATATTAATCTTTTAAATAATAATACTAGCTATATACTATTAGACTATAATATTAATATTCTATAAATAAATTTCTGTTATATTAATAAAATTATTCTTATTAAGTATAAGATTATACCTATCTAATATACTAAGCTAATAATAATAGATTTTTATATAATAAGTCTTTTATAAATAATAGTAATTAAATATTTAATACTAATATTAATATTAATATAAATTTTAATAATAATTTCTAAAATCTATATTAATTATAGAATTAAATAAATACTTATCTTATTAAATAGCTCTTTATTAATCTTAATATATAAGATTAATTTACCTATTAGAATACTAAACTAGTATATATTTTTTCTAAAACTAATATATATTCTATTTACTTTACTAAGCTCTTTATTTAAACTAATAATTATTCTACTTATTATAAAGAATTTAAAATTAGAACTACTAAAATAATTTATTTAAATAATAAAAAAAATAAAATCTTTATTAATCTTATTAAGATATATTATATTAAACTAGCTAAGTAAGAAATTTTAATTATAATTAAAATTAAGAATCTGCCTAAGAACTTATCTATAGATAAAAAACTATTTTTAATTATTTATTTTTACTACTCTAATATCCTTATATTAAATAACTAATTATATTAATACTTCTCTTATTTATATAATAAACCTGATAAAATAAAGTATATTTATAAAATAATATTTATTATAAACTTATTAGATATAATTATTATTAAATTAAATATTATTAAATTACTTAATATTAATATTCTATATATTTAGAGATCTGCTAGTATTTTAGTTAATTTAAATATTATTAAATTATTTAAAAAAATATATCTTAATACTAGTTATTATAAATTAGTTAGTAATACTAATTTTCTATATATTATTTTAAATATTAAAATTAAAAAGACTACTAAAATCTTTAAGATTAATAATATTAATTTAAGTTATATTTAATTTTTATATATACTTTAACTTTTATTTTTTTTATCTACTAACTAATAATACTCTATCTACTTTTATATAAATTTCTATATTTATTTATATAGTAGATATTACTACTAAATTTTTTATTAAAACTAAAACTATAGATTAAGAAGAAATAATTATTAATATAAGATAATAATATACTCTTATTTATTTATACTAAAATATAATTATTCTAGTTTATTACTATAGTAATCTTTAATTAAATTCTATTAAAATTTATATTATATCTAGAATTAGGATCTCTTCTTACTCTAAATATAAGATCTTAATCTTTATAAAATTTATACTACTTAACTAAGATTTAATCTTTAAATTAAAGATTTTTTTAAATTTAGATCTTTATATTTATATCTATCTTATTAATAACTAATTCTCTTTTATTAAAATATCTAATTTTATATCTAGAACTATTATTTTATTTAAATATTAATATATAGGAATTATTAATAACTCTAAATTTTTTTTTTTTTATTAGGCCTGAAGTTACAGAACTTATCCTAATATATCTAAATAAATATTTTTTTTTATTAAATAGTATAACTTATACTCTACTTATTCTATTATTCTATTTTAAAATCTAGTTTTAATTACTAATATTACTAATATATTAAGTAGTTATTTACTTATATATTTTATATTTTTACTAAAGTATTACTAACCTACTATAATATTAGTAATTTATTAAATAAAAGTAATATTTTATTAAAAAATATAAAAATATTATCTAATAAAGTTATAATCTATATTAAAGATTTTAAAGTTATTTCTTATTTTACTAAACTTATCTCTTATTTTAATATCTAGGAAGATAAATTGCAAATCAAACAACTTCCGCGCAGAACGAATTTTTGAAATTATACTGTGAAACCACGCCTAATTAGTATTAAAATTAAGTATGTTTCTTATAATAGTCTGCCTGATTAATTAATACTAATTTTAATTAGTATTAGTTAATATAGTACTATTATTAATAGAGTAGTTAATTTTAATTATATTATAAAAAAATTCTATTACTAAGTATAATTATATTATAAATATATTCTATAATATAAAGTACCTGACTAAAGTAATTAGATTTTAATATAATTAGAGAATCTCTAAAACTTTTTAAAAATTTATTTAAAATATCTAGAATATTATTAATAATCTCTTAAAAAATTCTTTAGATTAAGAATAGATATATACTACTACTAATCTTTAAATAAATATTAGTAATATCTAGAAAGATATTATTATATTAAAGAATAATTTTTAAATACTATTTATAAAGATCTAAATCTATACTAATATTATTAAAAGAATATTATTACTAGCTTATTACTAATTATTTTATAATTCCGGCAGCTTTAAAAATACTATATCTTTAGATTTTAATTAGAATTATAATATTATTATTAAGCTGAGTATTTAATTTATATAGTAATACTATAAATATAAAAATCTAAATATTTTTAAGAAAATAAATTATATATTCTAAAAAACTAGTAAGGCTGCTGGCAGTCTAGCTTTAATTAATATATTTTTTTAGCCGCCTGTTAGCTTAAGTTAAGTAATTTAAGCCTGAGGCTTAACTCTACTATTTAAATAAAAATAATATATTAATATTAGAAATAGATTATAAGAATCAATAAGATTATTAAAATATATATTTTTATCTAAAAGATAATAACTAATAGTATTCTAGTAAAGATTATAAATTTACTAAATAATATATCTACTATTATTAATTAATTAATAAATAATAATATCTACTAGTAGGAACTAGATTATAAAATTAATTATATTAATTAGCTTACTAAGACCACTGTAGATAAAAAAAAATATTAATTATAATAGAATTTATAAATTTATAAATAATAAATAATATTATAGATTTAAGAGTAATCTAGAATACTATAATTCTAAAAATATAAATTTATAATTAATTAGCTTATATTAAGTAATACTATAATTATTAGAAATATAATTATATAGAAAGTATCTATTCTAACTAAACTATTTATATCTATTATATAGAGAGTTACTAGACTTAAAACTATTTATATAAATAAATTAAAGATATAAGTTATAAGTATATTAATTATAATAGTATATATATAGTATAAATAAAAACCTATCTATACTTTTAAAGTAAGCTAGTCTAGATTAAGATAATAAAGATATTTTAAAAATAATATTATTAAATATTTATTTATTTAAGTCTAAAGCTAATTATCTTCTCAATTTCTAAGATTTTAATAATTTTAAATTTTTAAAATTTAGAATTAGGCCCTATAATCTTAAAATCTAAATTTAGTAGTAATATAATACTAATATTTAGATTCTAATTTAATATTAGAATATAGCTATAATTATAAATCTATTTTAATATTTAAAATAAATAAATAGTTTAAAGACTATTAATCCTAAAATTAGATCTAAAATTAAACTAAAAAAGTAAGTTATATCTAGAACTAATAAATAAGAAAAGAGTAAGAGCTGTTTAGTCTATAAAATTAATCTAAAAGAATAATATAGATATTAATTTACTAGATAAAGTATTTAAATTTAAAAAAAATAGTAGAATAAATCTAGTCTAGATCTTTATAAAGATAAAAGCTATATAATTATTATTATAAATAATAGTATCTCTAAGTACTAAATATATTATAAATATATTAAAAAAAAAGCTTTAGAAAAAAATAATAATTATTTATAAAAATCTAGCTATTTTTAATATTTAAATAAAGTTAGGATAGAGCTAATCTAGTATTAAAAATATTTTTAAAAAGATTAGATTATCTATATTTATAAAATATAAAAATAATTAGAGTAAGATAGATTAAATCTTAAGATCTAAATCTAATATTTAATAGTTAGAAGAGAAAGATAATAAACTAGTAGAAATAATAAAAAATTTATAAAATTTAGTTTTAATTATATAATTAATAATTCTAGTAGATTAGGACTTAAATAGCTTAAAAAAAAGAATTATAAAATAAATTAAAATTAATTAGAATAAAATATTTTAAAGAACTAAGTCTAGACTAGTTAAAATTTTCATAGTTAAAAATTAAATATTAATTATTTTTAATAATTAATAAGTTTTTTTAGATTCTTTAATATAATATAAACTAATTAAAAAATAGTATTATAATTAACTTTCTTTAGAATCTCTAGATTTTAGAGATAGAGATTATTATAATTTAGAAGTTATAATAAAATTTATAATAAAATATTATTTATTATTTAATTAAAATTATCTACTATCTTATCTATCTATTAAAAAGAGAAATAGAGACTTAGAACTAGGAATAATATAAGAATTAAATTAAAGTATATATATTTATATTTAAGTAATTTAATATAAGCTATTAAATTTATATTATATATTTTAAAGATCTTTAAGAATTATAGCTCTGTTATTACTATCTTAAGAAGATAGAATATAAAGTCCTAAAAATCTTTAATATATATAATAAATAATATATTAATATAGCCGGCTAACTATAAAAATTATTAAAAAAAAATAAAAATTAATTAATATTAGATAATTTTAATCTTTATTATCTAGTATAGAAGAATAAGTAGATAAAAATAAATAAAAAAATAAATTATTTTTTAAATATTACTAAATTTCTAAGTTTTAAGCTATAGCTAGAGCCGGGTATAATTACTAGAGATTTAAAAAATTATTAAATAATAATTAATCTAGTTTTTATAAATATAAAACTATATTTTAAGCTAGTAGTCTATAAAATAGTAGAGAATATTTATATAAATTTAGATTATTTATTAATCTATACTCTAATTAATATTAAAATACTAATATAGAAATTATAAAAGTAGAGAAACTAAAAAATTATAAATAAAATAAAATTTTAAGAGTTTATTAAACTTAATCTAATAGTTCTAAGTTATTAAAAGTATTAAAGCTAATTAAAAAACTTATTAAAATAGATTTTTAATAGTATAGAGATTAATATAACTATAAAAATACTAATTAAGATTATAAAATAGAGAATTAATTATTTAATTTTATAAATAAAATTAAGTATATAGACTAACTTAAGCTTTATACTAGAATATTAAATAATTATTAAAACAGCCTAATAAGTCTAGAGAATATATTTAATAATATATATAAAAAAAATCTAGTAAAAATATTATTAAATATAAAATATAAAAAAAAAATTATTAATAAAATATTAAAAATATAGTACTAGTAATATATATATAAAGTTATAAAATAAAGACTTAGAGACCTGTATTAACTTAATAAATAAATTTAAAATAAATTTAAAATAAAATTATTTTTATATTAAAATAAATTAAGACCCTGGATATTTAGATCTTTAATAAAAAAATAGATCTACTTTAAAAAGTATAATTCTTAAAATTTTTATAAATTAATTTATTAAATATTAAGTAATAAATTACTAAACTAATTAATTTTCTAGCTATTACTGATTATAAGATTATTAAAGTAATTTAATAAGTATTTACTAATAAAATCTTAGATTTAAATAAAATTCTAAATAAAATTTAGTATATTTTATTATTAATTCTTAGTTTTATCCTAATTCTTTAGGATATTTTTAAGATATTAGTTAGGACTAGATATAATATAAAATACTTCTAATAATTTATTATAGTAGTTCTATAGAAGAGTAGTAATAAAGATTTTAAATAATCTAAAAGCTACTATTCTATAATTTTATTAAATATACTAGAAAAGATATTAAAAATAATTATTATTTTTTAACTCTTCTAAATCCTAAAAAGCTATAGTCTGTTTTTTAAAATATATATAAAAAATAAAAAAATAATCTTTATAAACTATATAATTTAAAGAATTATTTATAATATTTAAAAGGTCTGAGACTGGGAAAAAAAGATTATAATATTATTAATAGATATTAGTAGAGTATATAATAATTATGAAGCTGCAATACTAGTATAGCAGCTCCCTAGGGATTATAGAGACATAATATATAGTTAGTGGAAGATAGGTCTATATTTAATAGAACTAATTATTAGTTCTCCTAGCTAAGAACCAGCAGTATAATATATAGTTATATATTATATAATAGCTACTTAGTAGCTATAGTATACCTGAGGTACTATTATATAGTATTTATAGATAATAGTATATAATAGTTATTTTCTTCTCTTAAGTAATCTTAATTTTATAATTAATTATTTTTAATAGATTCTATAGTTAAAATATAAAGTTTAAAAAAAAAATCTAATAATACTAAGCTTAGCTTTATAAATTTAGAATTAAATATATAGTAAGTATTTAAAGTTAATATATTATTATTTTATTAAATATAGATAATTTTAGTAGTATAGTTAGCTATTATATAACTAGTATTATTATAAATAAATTTATATATAGTTTAGTAGTAATATATAGCTAAAATATTATTTATTATTTATCTATTTTTTTTTTTTTTTTTTTTTAGATTTTTTATTTTTTATTATTATAAGTATTTTTTTAATTTTATATTAATTAAT
>JAMFNV010000039.1:0-11833 GCA_025768905.1 Aspergillus sp. MA 6041
ATTAAAATATAGTTTTAGATAATAAATATTATATAATAAGCTTATATAATTATAAATAATAATTATTATAGTATTTTAGTTATTAGAATTATAATTATATTATTTAATATTATAAGAAATCTTCTACCTGCGTTTATTATAAGTAGAAATATTTAATTAAGAACTATAAATATAAGAATAATTTTAAATAAGTTTAATATATATTCTATAAAAATAAATACTTTATATTTAACTATAAATATAAGAACTAGTATAAGTATCTAATAATTATCTAATAAAAATAAATTATATATCTCTAATTTTATCTAGAAATTTTATAATTAAGTATTATAATCCTAGTTATAAAGCCTATTAAAGATATACTAGATATTTTATTAAATAACTTTTAATATATTCTTAAGTCCCGGAGGGCTAGGATTATTACTAATAAATAGCTAGTAACTTAAAATAAAAGCTATAGAATTTAAAATAAAAGTTAAGAGAATAATTATTTTTAAAATTAATATTAACTATCCGCGGCTAGAATATTCTAGAGTCTTAAATTCTAAAAAATATTAATCTAGGCTGTAGGCTATATAAAATATTTTAATAAATAATTTAGAATATTTAATAAAAATAATAATAATAATAAAATAATAATTTTTTAAAATTTTAAGTAGAATAATAATAAGTATATTTATATATATAAGACTTAAGCTACTACTAAAAATATTAATATAATATAATTAATTATTTACTAGTATAGTAAAAGAATCTAATATCTTAAAAATAATAAAAAAATAAGCTTAATAATAGTATAACTATTAATTATAAATAAAGATCTTAAATAATTAAAAATTTTATAAATAAATTATAGGAAAGTATAGCTTATAATAATATATTTTTTTAATAAAAAAAATATAAGAATATAATATTCTAATAATCTAGAAATCTTATATTAACTAATATAATAAGTAAATAACTATATATTTAATAGATTTTAAAAACTATTTTTATATAATTCTCTAGCTAATACTAAGCTATATTAATAGATTAAAAATACTACTACTATAAATAATATTCTTTATTAATAAATAAACTAATCCTAAAATATAATTAATTAGATATTATATATAAAATTTTAATATATTAATCTTATAGAGCCTTAACTAACTATTATATATCTTTAATATATATAATTTAGATCTGTAGAACTATAATAAAAAAATAAATAAATTAATAATAAAAAAAAATAAGATAGAATATAAAAATATTATTTTAATAATTATAAAAAAAAATTAAGATAGTTTATAATAAATAATTATTAATTAAAGACTTTAATCTATATTATTTTTTATAAATAGTAGAAAAGTATTCTAAAAGTAATCTTAAGATTAATTAATTAATTAATATTATTAATAACTACTAGCTAGAGCTACTACTTTCTAAAAATATTATTATATATAAAAAAATAGATTATTAGATTATAATTAATCTAGTTTAAAGATTTTTAATACTAGTAGAGTAGTTAATATACTATTAAATATATTAAAATCTTTAGTAAAATAATAATTATATATTAATTATAACTATACTTAATCTAGATCTTATTAAGGCACTGCTGATAATTAAATAGAACTAGTTAATAATAAATTATATATAATATTAGAAGACTCTAATAAATAAGCTATAATTAGTAGACTACTAATTTTAATTATTATAAAAATCTAAGAATATTAATATTATAGTAAAAGTACTAGTAGATATCCTAATAATAATAATTAATATAATTATATTAAAAAAAATTCTTTATTAATAGATATAGCCAGGATATATACTAGAAATAAAATATTTAAAAAAAAAATACTAAAAAAATCTATAGAAAAGCTAAATAAACTAATTAAAAAAAAATTATAAGTAATAAAAAATAACTAAGTATTATTTAATTAAAAAAACAGCTAAATTAATATATAATATCTATTAAGATTAAGTAAAAAAAGCTATAATAAATATTAAAAGATTCTAGTATTTAATTTATTATATTAAAAACTATAGACTAAGTACTATATTTATATTAATATTATAGATATTAGATAGATCTTTAATTAATAATTTAAAAAGAAAAAAAAGTTTTTTAAAAAGTTTTTTTTTATTTATTACTAATACTAAAGTTATTATTAAAGAAATTCCTAAATTTATTATAATTAATTCTTAGAGACTCTAATAATCTTAATAATAAAAGTTTAGAAGATTATTCTAAATATAATACTATAAAAAATCTTAGATTTAAATAACTTATTAAATCTTTTTTTATAGAAGATTCTTCTACTTATTAAAGACTATTTAATAAATATCTTTAATATTTATTTTAAAGTAGAATATTATTTTTAATACTTCTATTTCTCTACTATAATAATACTAAGAAAGTCTAGAAAAGATAATTACTTAAATCTTAAAAACTACTACTTAATAGCCCTACTTAGTACTATAGAGAAGATACTAAAATTAGTAATTATAAATTAAATTAGCTACTTAATAAAAAAATCTAGTTTATTATTAAAGAATTATATAAATAACTATTATAGAAAATTTTATAAGTATATATTATATCTATTATTAAAAAAAATCTATATTATCTAGTAGATAAAAAATATAATAATTATACTACTTATTCTAAATATTAGTAGTATATATAATAATATTTCTTATTAATATCTGATTTATAATCTTTAAATGTAATAAATATCTAAAAAGATTATTAATTAGATAACTAGCTTCTTAGTAGACTAGAAGATAATAATATTATTTATAAAAAATTTAAGAGAAGAATATTTAATAGTTACTAAAATATTCTAAGACTTATTATTATTATTAATACTCTATCTATTTTATAATACTAATATATTAGAAGAACTAATAATTATTAATAAAAAAATCTAGATTCTAGAATATATAGATAATATTTATATACTTATTTAATTTAAAATTATATATAAAAACTATACTCTTTTATATAGAATTTATATCTAAATAAAGATTTAGAAAGCTATATATATATTAAAATTCTTACCTGCGAAGTATAGACTAATTAACTTAATAAAATAAATAGTTTTAGTATAGTAAGGATTCTAATTACTAGAGATTTAGAATTTATTATAGGCTGCTGCCTAGAAATACTCTATTTAATTTCTTAAATTTAACTAATTCTTTAAGCTAAGCTATAGGAATACTGTAGTAAAATCTATTACTAAACTTTATTATTAAGATTTTTCTAAATCTAAAGCTTAATATTAAGATTTATTTAAAGTAATTTTAGATTAAGATAGCTAGTCTAACTAATATTTTAAGTTTAATTACTAGCTCTATATAAAATATACTAATTAGATACTTTAAAAAAATATATATTATAATTTTAATATTATAGCTTCTTTTTAGGTACTCTATATAATTTATATAAGATATATAAAATTATTAGAGAATAATAAAAAAAATTACTAATATATTTAAAAAGATCTAGTACTAGGTACTATATTAGGTAGTTAGGATTTTTAGAATTATTATTAAAATAATATTAGAGGCCTGTCTTTATATATTATTTTTAGTAGTAGTATTAAAGATAGTTATAAAGCTAAATTATTTTTAAATCTAATTTTTATTTTTTATTAGATATTTCTAATAGTCTGTAATACGCAGTTAATTTTTTATTAAGATTTAGATATAAATTTTATATTATTATTATTTTAATATCTAAAATACCACCTGCTTAAGAATCTTAGAGAGGATCTAGATATAGATAAAGATTTAAATCTAAAAATTATATATTTAGTAGTAGTTACTTTATAATAGAGATCTTTAATAACTTTAATTATAATCTTTAAAAAAAATAATTAAGTAGTATATTAGATTTATATAAGCTAGTATTATTCTAGTTTATATTAATAGTAGTAGCTATAAGAAAAGTATTAAAATAATAATAATTCTTAATAAATAACTAATAAATTATTTATTAAGAAAGAAAGCTAACTATATAATATATTATATAAAATTAATAAGAATTAAGCTAGCTCTAATATTAGTATTATTTCTAGAGATTAGAGAATTTATAATAATAACTAATAATTAAGTAGCTACCTAGGCTTGTACTAAGCTCTAGTAGGAATTAAACTAATTTATAATTAAATAAATTATCTACTTATTAAATTAATTAGATACTTAAAATTAGATAGTTTAGATTTACTAGCTATTAGATTATAAAGATATTTCTGATAATAAGCTAATAGATAAAATAATAAAATAAATAATAAAATAAGCTATAAATATAGAAAATATAATATTATTAAAATTATAAAAAACTGCTAGATATTTACTAATCTTATTAATAAAGCAGTACCTGTATAGTCTTACTTAAAAAATATAATAAAATCTATAAACTAATAATAATTATAAAAGCTATATATAAATAATACTATTAGATATTATTAAATAAATATTAGAACTATATAAAGATATTCTATATATATATAATTTAGTATTAATATAGATATAGATAGAAGAGATAATACTTATAAATTATTTAAATATTTTTAATATTATAAAAACTACTATATACTTTTATAAAGGAATTATATAAACTATTTAATATATTTTAATAATATATAATTATTATATTAATCTATAATTAAGTATACTATAGAGAAATAGATAAATTACTAATTACTAATAATTATTTAAGATTAGTAGTAAGTCAGGCCTTATTTATAAAGTTTTAGAATTTATAATATAAATATAGCTTCTAGACTAATTTAAAAGTATTAAAAATTATAATTTTAATTTAATAAAGATATTAGTATAGCTGATCTAGATACTACTAGAGATATAGAAGAATAACTAATAAATAATTAGATTCTTATTAAATAAAGATTAATAGATTTACTAATCCTTAAAAATTAGTAATAACTAATATTTATATAGATATAGAGCTTAGAACTAGAAGATACTTATAAAGAATCTATATATAGAAGATATATATAGAGATAAGTAAAAAGTAGGATATAATAGAGAGATCTGAATAGCTTTATATATTTAGACTACTCTAACAGAGTAGCTTATTGCTAGATAGGGATCTTTTCTGGCACTTAGTTATAAGCTAATAGATCTGTGTATAAATTAATTAATCAATTAATCAATCAATCTACTTAAAAAATTAGTATAAAGATTTAGCTAATATAAATAAAAAAATATTATTATTAGATATTATATAAATATAATATAAACTAGTATTAATTAAATTAATATTATAAATTTAAATACTCTTATTATTTAATTAAAATAATTAAGTAAGAAATCTTTATAATAAAAAAAATAATATAATACTAAATATATCTATTTTATTTATAAAATAAAGAAATACTGACAGTTTAATTACTCTAATATAAAAAATAAAATAATATTTAAATTAAAAAGCTTAGAAAAAAAAAAACTACTAGATAAAAAAAAATTAGTAGCTAGAATAATAAAGATCTCTTAAATAAAGATCTAAAAATTAAAAATTTTAAATATATTAAAATTCTTTTAAAAAAAAATAACTTACTAATATCTTTTTTTAAAAAATATAAAGTTAAGTTATATATTATAAGATTAAATATTACTTTATATATTTATATTATTAGATTTAAAGTATTTATTAAGATTATTAAAATTTTGATTAACTTTAAAGCTAGCTATTTATTTCTATTAATTTAGTTAGCTAAATAGCTTAAGATTTATTAAATTCTTTAAAAAATAATATAATTAGATATTAAAATAATAAATAAAAAAATTTTATAAATAAAAAACTATTTCTAGTTACTAATAGTCTTTAGAGAATAAAAGATTTATATAGAAATCTATATATTAAATTTATTTTATTATAATATAATTTTAGAGTAGGATTAATTAAGAAAAATAAATCTTTAAATTAATTAAATAATATTTAAAATATAATTATTAAGAAAGAATAGAAAATATCTATATATTATTAGATTTATTAATATTAAGAATTATATCTTAAATATAGAATTATTATTAGAATTAATAAATATAAAATAAGTAGTCAAAATTCTTAAAAAAAAAAAAATTATTTTAATTATTATTTAGCTATTTTAAGAGACTAATACTATATAAGAAAAGAAAATTAATATTATTATTAAGAAGTTTATTAATATTTTTTAGAAAGAACTACTACTAATATTATTTTTTAAGTATAAACTTAAATATTATATTAATATAAATAATAAATTATTTATTAATTAACTATTTTATTTTTTATTATAAAAGAAGTTAGAGAAGTTAAAGAAACAGTTTATAAAATTATTTAATAAAAAAATTATTTAAATATTTTTTAGTTTATAAAACTTTTCTATTATTTTTACTCTAAAAGAAAATAAATAATAAAAGATATATATTAATTATTATCTATTAAATTAAAAAATACTCTGAAATAACTATCTATTTTTATATATCTAAGATTTTATTAATTAAATAGATAGAGTAAAGTACCTCTCTAAGATTAATCTTCTTTCTAATTATTAATAGATTAAAATAAATAAGATATTAATCTATAAAATAGTATTGTGATTCTCTGCAGTTCCTTGCATTGGTGGACAATAATATCGGAGCTCCTGATATATAATTAATAGTATTAATATCTACTAGTTCTATCTTCAGATAGTACTACTACTGATATTTTAGTAGTATCTATATAGAGTCCTAAATAGCTAATAAATTTAAAGAATAATAATACTTAAATTTAACTTTTAGACTGTACTTTAGTATTTTAGAAGTTTTAATATTTATTAAATTTAGATTATTATTATATCTAGTAGTATATCTATTATTCTATTAATATAATTAAAAAAAGAAGATTAGTAGATTATATTTTTTAAACTAGGGATTATTAAAATCTAATAATTAAGATAATATTAATAACTTATTAATAAAGAGTTTTCCGCATACTAAAAAATCTAAAGATTAATCAATAAAATAAATACTTTAAAAAATATAAAAATAATATTCTAAAAAAAAAAAGATTTAGTTTATTAATTTTAATAAGTAATAATAATAAATATATAAGATAGTTTCTATAATTTTCTTAGTAATAATAATTACTAAAATTCTATAGTATACTAGAATAATAATATTTAGATAATCTAATATATAGTTAGATAATAAAAATTATTGCAAGCTTACCTTACTATTGACGCCTACTATTATTTACCCTGCTGGTTATTAGTAATACTATTCTTCTGGATAGTCTGTATTATTAGTCTTTATAATTTATTATATAATTTTTATTTTTTATAGCTTTATTCTAGTTTCTTATTTAATTCCTTAACTAATTTTTACTAATTTATAATATATTAAAATATTAACTTGCTATAATTAGTAATATATCTTAGATTAAGCCAGGATACTCTGTAAAATATACTTATTTAAATTACTTATTTTAATTAATATCTGAAGTTATTATAGTATTAATACTAATAACTTTATTTTTTTTATAAACTTATTATTAATTTAGTATTCTAATTAATATACTTTATATAAAACTATCTACTAATACTAGTTTATTTTTTTAGATATATTTTAAAACTAGCCTATTAGCTAGTTATATTTAGATATTATTTAATAAATATTAATATTACTAAATTTATTAGATTTATTATCCACTTAATTAAATACTTTATCTTTACTTATTCTTTATCTATATCTACTAAAAATCTTCTATTTTTATTTAATTAGAAAATCTACTGATTCTTACTATACTATACTATAGTAGAATTTATTAAGCTTATAAATATTCTAAAAATAATTAACTAGCTAGAATATATTAAATAGATTACTACTAATTTACTAGCTAAAGCTAATATTATAAATTTTTATTAAGTATTAGATTATACTATATCCTACTCTATTTTAATTTTATTAAATATATTAAAAGATAAGTCATGTACTAACTAATATAAATATATATATATATCTAGTTCTACTAATCGAATTTTTACTAAGTTACTTAATTATTATCTTACTTCTACTACTCCTGCTATACTAACTAACTTTAGTATAGATAATATTATTAATAATATATTTATTTTAATTAAGCTATTAATTATTTATTATTTTATATTTATATTTATTTATAAGTCTTTTTATTTTTTATTAGATATTTATCTATATATTCTTACTATTATATTTTTAATTAAATCTATAAATAAATTACTATCTATTCTAGTATAGAAGACTTTAGCTAATATATTAATATTATTACTTATATTTTAACTATCTCTACTAGAGGAGTTATTATAAATTAGTTATTTATTTAAACTAAAATCTTATTTTATCTTTGCCTGATTATTATATTTTTAATATAATATTTTTAATAATATATTTTTAATAATATATACTATAACTCTAATTTATAATATAAATTAATAATATTAAGCTCTATAAATCCCGCTAGTTCTGCTGGAAGTACTAGAATAAGAAATATTAATACTAGACTAAGTATAGCTAATCTAATAATACTAATCTAAAATAACTAGATTAATATAAATTAGCTAATTTATTAAAATTAGAAAGATACTAATTAATACTTAACCTAATTTAAATAATAATTAAACTAAGTTTATAATTTTTATTATTATTACGCCGCTGATACTAGCAATCCTAGGAATCCTAATAATTTTAATAATAATAATAATTCAGAGCTTAATCCTAATCTTAATTTAAACTTGAATAATAACTAAAAACTAATTTAAATTAGAATATATAATAATATTTCTATTATATCTATTACTAATAGTTTTACTAGATTCTAGAAGACTAAAGAGATTAATTACTTCTAGCTAGATCTTACTAATAATATTACTATAAAATAAATTAATAATACTATCTACTATAAAGATATAAATATTTTTACTAACTATATTTAAAATATTATTATTTATAAAGATAAAGATATAGTAAAAATAAATATTTAAATATATTTATATAGTATTATATTAAATTAGTTTATTATTTAATTAAATAATCTTAAAAAAATTATACTATATACTATCTTTATAGAAACTAGATAACTTACTTTAATTATTAAATATTTTAAGTCTAATATTTAAGTTATTTTATATAAATTAATCTCTTTATTTTATAGCTACTCTAATATTTATACTAGATAAATTTTATAGAGCTTTATAAAAGATATTATCTATTATATTTATATTATTAATCTTATTAACTTTTTAAACTAAATATAAATAATCTAGGATTAACTTAAATCTAATCTCTAATAAGATATTCCTATATCTAAAGATATAATAATTCTAGATTAATTTCTTAAAAAAAATATTATTATTTAATATTATAAAAGATATAACTACTAAGACTTTTATAATAATATTTTTAATTTTAATTAAAATTTTATTTTTAGTACTTTTTATAGCTAATAAAACTTATCTATTAATTAATATAATAATAGTTAAAATTATATATACTTATTAAGCTATTTATCTAACTATCTATTCTACTTATTATACTAGTTAAATTACTAGCTGAACTTCTAGTTAAATACTTACTTCAGGCCTGTCTATAATAATAATTAAGTAGTATCTAGTTTTTAAGCTAGATTTAATAGAAGCTATAGATATTAACTATAATAAAATTATAATAGATATACTAATATAAATTAATATTAAATAACTAATAGTAATACTAGTTTTATATATAATATAAGCTATTCTAATAATAATTGTTTTAATAGTAATAGTTACTTTTATAATAATTATAATAATTATATTAATAGTTTTTATAGTAGCTATACTAATTAAGAAAATTATTAATTTTAAAATAATTATAATAATTATAGATATTAATATCTTAGTATTTATATCTATATTACTGAAAATAATACTTTACCTACTAAACTAACTAATTAAATATTTCTTAATTATAATAATCCTGATACTATTATATAGATTAATCTTTATAATCCTAGCTATAGTATAATTAAATTATTAGAGTAAGATATATATACTATAAGTACTACTAAAATATTAATTCTTAATTACTAATATAATAATAAAGACTCTACTAATACTATTAGTATTTATTATAGAAAATATAAATTATTAAATATTATATTAAATATCTATATTTATATTATTAATATTAATCGTATTATTACTAGCTATAATTACTATATTATAAGCTTTATTTTTAATAATACTTTATATAAATATCTAGTCTACTATACTTATACTATACTTATACTAGATTTATTAATAGTACTTTTACTAGTCTATCTAATATTATATATATTATTAAATTAAAATATAGTATTTCTAGTATAAATATTTAAGAGCTTCTATAAATCTACTATAATATTATTATATATATTAGATTAAATATTACTGAAAGCTACTCTAATATTTATATCAAAATAGGATATTCCTAGATAATTATTAATATTAAATTTATTTAAATAATTCTTAGTATTATTATTAAAAACAGTCCTAATAGTATTATAGTAAAAAATATAAAAATATAAAATATTATTAATTATTTTACTATATTTAATTTATACTTTTATAGTTATTTCTCTACTAGCTATAATAAAGAATATAGTTTTACTAAGATTAGTATATAAATATTTTTTATAAATAATCTTAAGTTATATATATTTATTAGTACTAAAGTACTTAATTAAAAAGATTTTTATTTTAATTTTAAAAAAAGAATTATTATAATTATAAGCTATATTAATATTAATATTATTATTTAATATATTATAAAAAAGAATTAGATAACTAATAGTTTTATAATTATAATATATTAAATAGTTATTTCTTTATATATATAAATAAAGATCTCTGTTAAGACTTATACTTAATTTTTAGTAGATTAAGATCTATTATTTAAATTTACTAAATTTTCTAAAAATATTACTAAATTTATAATTTATACTTATCTTATTAATAAGGAATTTTTATTTATTAAAGTAGTTAATAAATTAGATAGACTAGTTATTATTACTTATTATATTTAACTTAAAATAATTTTAAATATTAACTATATTATTATTTATTATATAGTATTTAAAGTTACTAAGCTTACTTATAATACTATACTTTCTTTAAACTTTATAAAATCTATAAATAAAAATTAATATTATTACTAGTATATAAATAATATTTTTATTTAAATATACTATCTAATTAAAAATCTAAATAATATTTTTATTTAAGTATCTTATTTAATTAATAATAAATTAAATACTCCTTATATTATTAAATTTAGAATTATAGAAAGATCTAAAATCCTTAATTTTAAAGATTTTAATAATATTATAGTCCTACTAAATAATATTATAATTTTTAGAACTAATCTAAAAATTATTATATATTTTTAAGAGATTATTAAAAAATATAATATCTAAGGAATATTTAAAACTATTAGAATAGTCTGTATACCTGAAGATTAATAAATAGAAATATTATTAAAAGATAACTAAAAAAATTATATTCTAAAGCTTAAAGTCTATTATATTAGTAACTAAAATAAGTAATAGATTAATACTACTTTTAATTTATTATATATATAATCTAAAATATTATTCTTAAAAGAATATACTTTCTCTAAATATCTTATATTTATTATCTAGAGAATTTTTAATAAGACTAATAATAATAAACTTAAATATAAAGCTTATATTATTATTAATATATATAAAGTAAACTAAAAAATAGTATATAATCTTTATTTTATATCTAAATAGTAAGAAATTATATATCTTATTAAAGACTATACTTATATTATAGTTATT
>JAMFNV010000040.1:0-11699 GCA_025768905.1 Aspergillus sp. MA 6041
AATTATAATTTAATTTTAGTATACTTTAATATTTTAGCATTAATTATTTAATTATTAATAGATAAGTTATATATATATTATAATTTTCTAATTTTTATAGATATTATACTAATTTTTTATAAATTTTATTATATATTTTAGAGTATAGGATAGTTCTTTATATTTTACTTTCTAATAATTTAATTAAATATTATTTAAATTTTTTAAAATATTATATAATATTATTACATTATTAATTATATATAAAAAAATATTTTTAAAGTTATCTTATATTAGATTTTTTAATAAGATTATATATATCTCTTTCTAATTATATATTGTTGCAAGCTTACCTCGACGCCTACCGTTATTTATCTGAACCCCACCGGTTATCGGTGATACTATTCTTCTAGATAGTTTATACTATTAGTTTATATACCCTACTATACTATTCCTATTTTTTATAGCTTTATTTTAGTTTCTTATTTAGTTCCTTAACTAATTTATTAATCTATATTATACTAAAATACTAACTTATTATACTTAGTAGTATATCCTAAATTAAGCTAGAATACTCTATAAAACATACTTATTTAAATTATTTATTTTAATTAATATCTAAAATTATTATAGTATTAATATTAATAACTTTATCTTTCTTATAGATTTATTATTAATCTAATATTTTAATTAATCTATTCTATATAAAATTATCTACTAATACTAATTTATTCTTTTAAATATATTTTAGAGCTAGCCTATCAGCTAGCTATATTTAAATATTATTTAATAAATATTAATATTATTAAATTTAATAAATCTACTATTTACTTAATTAAATATTCTATCTCTACTTATTCTTTATCTATATCTACTAAAAATCTTCTATTTTTATTTAATTAGAAAATCTACTAATTCTTATTATATTATACTATAATAGAATTTATTAAGCTTACTAATACTTTAAAAATAGTTAATTAATTAGAACATATTAAATAGATTACTATTAATTTACTAGCTAAAACTAATATTATAAATCTTTATTAAATATTAAATTATACTATATCCCGCTCTATTTCCTACTCTATCTTAATTTTATTAAATATATTAAAAAATAAGTTATATACTAACTAATATATATATATATATATATATAATTCTACTAATATAATCCTTACTAAGTTATCTAATAATTGTTTTATTTCTACTATCCCTATTATACTAACTAATCTTAGTATAGATAATATTACTAATAATATTTTTATTTTAATTAAATTATTAATTATTTATTACTCTATATTTATTATTACTTATAACTCTTCTTATTTTTTATTAGATACTTATTTATATATTCCTACTATTATATTTTTAATTAAGTCTGTAAATAAATTACTATTTATCTTAGTATAAAAAACTTTAGCTAATATATTAATATTACTATTTATATCTTAATTATTTTTACTAGAGAAATTATTATAAATTAATTATTTATCTAAATTAAAATTCTATTTTATCTTTAGCTAATTATTATATTTTTAATATAATATTTCTAATAATATTTACTATAATTTTAGTTCTTAATATAAATTAATAATATTAAGCTTTATAAATCCTACTAATTCTATTAGAGATACTAGAATAAAAAATATTAATATTAGACTAAATATAACTAATCTAATAATATTAATCTAATAATATTAATCTAAAATAATTAAACTAATATAAACTAGCTAATTTATTAAAATTAGAAAAATACTAATTAATATCTAATTTAATTTAAATAATAATTAAATTAAGTTTATAATTTTTATTATTATTACACTGCTGATACTAGTAATCCTAAAAATCCTAATAATTCTAATAATAATAATAATCCAGAATCTAATCCTAATTCTAATTTAAATTTAAATAGTAACTAAAATATTAATTAAAACTAGAATATATATAATAATATTCTTATTATATCTACTACTAATAGTTTTACTAAATTCTAAAAAATTAAAGAGATTAGTTATTTTTAGCTAGATCTTACTAATAATATTATTATAAAGTAAATTAATAATATTATTTATTATAAAGATATAAATATCTTTATTAACTATATTTAAGATATTATTATCTATAAAGATAAAAATATAATAAAAATAAATATTTAAATATATTTATATAATATTATATTAAATTAGTTTATTATCTAATTAAATAATCTTAAAAAATTATATTATATATTATTCTTATAAAAACTAAATAACTTACTTTAATTACTAAATATTTTAAGTCTAATATTTAAATTATTTTATATAAATTAATCTTTTTATCTTATAGCTACTCTAATATCTATACTAGATAAATCTTATAAAGCTTTATAAAAAATATTATTTATTATATTTATACTACTAATCTTATTAACCTACTAAATTAAATATAGATAATTTAAAATTATCTTAAGCTTAATTTTTAATAAGATATTTTTATATCCAAAAATATAATAACCCTAGATTAATTTTTTAAAATTCTTAAAAAAAAGTAATTTTTCTAGAAGAATATTATTATTTAATATTATAAAAAATATAACTATTAAGATTCTTATAGTAATACTTTTAATTTTAATTAAAACTCTATTTCTAATACTATTTATAGCTAACAGAACTTATCTATTAATTAATATAATAATAGTTAAAGTTATATATATTTATTAAATTATTTATCTAACTATCTATTCTACTTATTATACTAGTTAAATTACTAACTGAACTTTTAGTTAAATACTTATCCCAGATTTATTTATAATAATAATAGAATAATATCTAGTTTTTAAGCTAGATTTAATTAAGAAAGCTATAGCTATTAATTATAATAAAATTATAATAAATATATTAATATAAATTAATATTAAATAATTAATAGTAATACTAGTTTTATATATAGTATTAGTTATATTAATAATAATTACTCTAATAATAATAGCTATTTTTATAATAGCTATAATAATTATACTAATAGCTTTTATAATAACTATGCTAATTAAGAAAACTATTAATCTTAGAATAATTATAATAAATATTAATACTGTAGTATTTATATATATACTGTTAAAAATAATACTTTATTTTCTACTACTAATAAATAAACTTCTTTTAAATATAATAATCTTAATTTTATTATATAGATTAATCTCTATAATCCCGGCTATAATATAATTAAATTATTAAAATAAGATATATATACCATAAGTACTACTAAAGTATTAATTCTTAATTATTAATATAATAATAAAGACTTTACTAATATTATTAGTATTTATTATAAAAAATATAAATTATTAAATATTATACTAAATATTTATACTTATATTATTAATATTAAGTTTATTATTATTAGTTATAACTACTATATTATAAGCTTTACTTTTAATTATATTTTATATAAATATTTATTTTACTATACTTATACTAAATCTATTAATAATATTCCTACTAGTCTATCTAATACTATATATATTATTAAATTAAAATATAATATCTCTAATATAAATACTTAAGAATCTTTATAAACCTACTATAATACTACTATATTATCGCGATATGACTGATTATTGTCTATCGACACATACCGAAGACCTCCCACTATTTATTATATTTATATACCAATAGACTTATATTATTCTAGTTAAATAGCTTTAGCTCTACTTTTTAGATCTTATTAATTAAACTAATTTAATACTTTACTAATTTATTAGATCGCCTGTCTTATAATAGTAATAGTATATCCTACTAATTAGAGATATCTAGAAATTATTATTACTAAATCCTAAAAGCTTTAATTATTTAAATATTATATTTACTAGAGTATTTTATTAGATATTATATTAGAACTCTAACTAATAATTACTTTTATTAAAGCTTATCCTACTTAGTATAGCTTTACTACTAGCTAGAAATAATACTAGTAAGTAAAACTATTAACTATCTATTTTTCTTATTCTTAATATTATTAAGTTTATTAAGTAATTATTTAAAGCTATATTTAAATAAGCTTACTTATTAATTAAATATTTATTACTAATCTACTAGTTATTTTACTAGATAGTTTACTAATTAAAGTATTTATTTATTTTTTTATTTATTATTTATTATTATTTCTTCTATATTATTAAAAACTATTCTATATTTTACTAATTAGGTATTAGAATATTCTATTATTTATAAAGCTACTAAAGAGTTTTATTATTTAATTAAATACTTTAAAATTAATAATACAGATATTTTTTTTTATTAGATAATAAATAACTAAATTTCTAAAGCTGATATTACTAAGCCTACTTTATTTCTTAATAATTAATCTTATTTAAATTTAGTAAATTATTCTATTTTATTTACTACTAATAAAAAACTTACTAAAAAATCTTCTACTTCTTTTATTATTATCTTTTTTTTAGATCTTCTTATTACTATATCTTCTACTATACGCCTAGTATTTTATTTTATTACTATTATTAATAAGTTCTCCTATTATTAATAAAAGTATTAATCTATAAGTCTTTTATAGCTATACTTAATCTTAAAAAAATCTTCTAATTATATTAGTTCTGCTAAATCTAATTCTACAGATAACTTTAATAGTCTCTATAATAATAATTAATATAGAAGTCCTTATATTTTACCTACTATTACTATTAAGCTGCCTGCTATCTTTGATAAGCTATATAAATAAGTTACTACTACAGTAATATAAAACCCTACTTCTTTAATAAAATATAAAAATTAATACTATTCTAAAGATCTAGTATTTAAAAACTTTAATAATAACTATAGAAATTATAATAATTATAACTAAACCTTTATCTTCTCTAATAATAATATAAATTAGAACTAATTTTAGTAAGCCTCTATAGTACAGCTTAAATCTACTTTAGCAGATATATTACTTATACTATAGTAAATAAATATCTATATTAATCAGCTCAAAGCCCGTATTATTAAAGCTTAATCCTAATCTTAATACTAAGCTAGTATATAGTAAACTAATCCTACCAGTAATAAAAGATCTTAAATATCTAGAGGCCTTCTAATTAATAGCTATTTTATTAATCCTAATACTACTATTAGCTATATAGATAACTAAAAAATAGATAAAATTAGTTTCTTCTAGCCTAATATAACTAATAATATTTTAATTAAATAATAATATAATTCTATATATTATAAAAATATAAATATATTTATAGACTATATTTATAATATTATAATATATAAAAGAGAATCTATAATTAAAATAAATATTTAAGTTTATTTTTATAAAGCTATATTATACTAATTTACTTTATAATTTATAGATTTAAAAAAGATTACTTTATATACTACTTTTATAAAATAAGATTAATTAGTATATTTATTATACTATTTTAAAGTAAATCTCTAAGTAATACTATAAAAACTATATATTTTAAATTATAATTATTTTAATATTAAAGCTAGCTATATTTTCTAATTCTTTATAAAGAATATTATTTATTACTATTAAACTATAGATATAGTTAATTTTTTTAACTAAATATCTATAATATAGAACTGTCTTAATATTTATTTCTAAAAAAATATATCTAAGCTTATTACTAATATTTTACTTACTTAATTTCTTAAGTAACTTAAATATAAAGAATATCTCTAGTAAAACCTATCTACTAAATATAACTTCTATAAAGATAAATCTTATAATAATAATTTAAATAATAGTTCTAAATTCTACTATAATAATAATACTTATAATAATAATCTTTATAATTAGAATAATATATAATAATAATCTATTAATTAGTATTATTTTTAAAATAGTCTAATATTCTATTCTATATACTAATTATTTTATTAGTAGCTATATAATTAGAGTTATATCTTATAAAATCTATACTAAAGCTAAAATTACTATCTATAATAGAATTAAACCTTAAATTAGAGCTTATTATCTAATTCTAACTTTTATATTAATTTTTTAGAGTTTCTATATAGTAGGTTCTCTATAAAATCTTACTAAAATTAGCTAGTATAGATAAACTCTAACTATAACAGAAATTATAATAACTATTAATTTTAGAATTAATATTTAAACAACAACCGTGTCTATAATACTAAAATTAAAATACTCTTTAATAATAATATTTATTATATAGAGTAATCTATTATATTTATATTTTAGATAATACTTATATCTTTATTTATAGATTTAACTAGATTCCTAATTTTATCTATATCTACTACTTCTATTAAATACCTTTTGTCTGATTTCTTTATATACTATAATAGTGCTGTAGAAGAAATTAATATTAAAATAAATACTAAATTTAGACCTAATACTAATCTTACTAATACTATAATAGTTAGTATTAAAAAAGATATTAATCTAATATTTTAAATATTATATTTAATTTACTCTATATATTATATTAAATTTAAATTAAATAATAAACTATATAAATATTTATATAAATACCTTCTAAACTATATTAATCCTAGTTAACTAGAGAAGTTTATTCTATTAACTAATACTTTAATAGCTGCTTTCTATATTATATCTATAATAATATTTTTAGAAGTATATACTATTAAGTCTAACTATAATTATAAACTAAATATTATTTTATTATAAACTTACTAAAGTATAGTTACTCTAGCTAGTATAAATATAACTAAAATATATAAAAAAATTATATTTAATATTAGATATTTTTAGTCTATTAGTAATACTAAGTTTCTATACTTAATTCTTAGAATTAAAATTAAATCTATAAAGTAGTCTATTACTATTAATAACTTAAAATTAAAGTATCTCTCTAATATATATACTATATTTAATTTATATTTTCTTAATAAGATATCTGAAGATCCTATATTTATAAAGCTACTTATAATAATTTTTCTAGTTAAGAATTCTAATACTAAATTACTCCTAGGTATAGAAATCATAACTAAGTAAGATATTATAATATCTAGTAACTAATTAATTACTACTATTAAATTATATAGAAATATTATTATATCTATTAAATACCGCGTGAAAAATAATAGTTTATCTAAATCTAGAACTCTTATATATATATTAACTTATACTAAATTATTTATATATTTTTATATTAGAATATCTATATATCTATAAAAGTCTTTACCTGCTGGTAAAGACTTTATATTTATACCTAATAATAAACTAATTATTAATAACTAAAAACTAACTAGTAAGGTCTCAGTATACAGATATCTAATAAATAATAAATTTATATTTATTAAAGTAGTTAATAAAAGTTTTATTCCTATATTAATTAAAAAATATATCTATTTTAGTATTATATCTAACTATAAATATATTACTATCTATTATATTAATTACTTAATAGCTGAGCTTGCTTACTTATTATTAGATTTTTATATTCTAATAATAGTCCTAAAGAACTGGAGGAACTAAGCCTAAATCTACTTAATTATAATCTTAAAAATATATATTAAGATCTTTAATCTAGCTTAGATTATAAGTACAGGTACTATATAAAATATACTTTAATAAATACTTTTATAAATATCTTAAATAATAATAAATCTAAAAATAAAAAATATATATACCTTGATTTATCTAAATTATTAAGTAAATAAGAAGTATTTTCTAATAATATAAGTATATTATTAAATAAAATTACTATCTATTATAAATAAAATAAATTTTTAACTAAATAATATTAATATTTAATTAACTAATTTAATATTTAGGCTAAACTAGATAATTCTAATATTAGAATAATTAATATTCCTAAAAATTAATAAATAGAGATTTTTTATAAAAAATAATTAGAAATAATATTTATCTTAATCTTATATTTACTATATAAGTTCTGCTGATAAAATAATAATTAATAAAATCTTTAATTCTCTTTATAATCTAAATAAAATAAAAATTATTATTAGCTATATTCTTATTAGATTCTCTATATTTATTATTTAGTATACTATTATTAATCTATAAATTAATAAAATAAAATAAAAAGGCTGTATTATAATTAATTTATATAGAGTAAATAAAGAGTTAAAGCCTGACTATTATTTTACATTTATATAATAAGATATTATTAATTTTATATATAACTATTAATTTATTTTAATTATTAATACTACTAAATTCTTCTATTAGTAGCTTATTAAAAGAGTTTATTAAAAATACCTAGTAGTTATATTCTATTATAAATAAGAAATATTCTATATTATTATTATAAGATATATTAATTCTATATTTTATATCTAATATTAAATAGATCTATTATTATATAAATTTATTATATTTACTAAAGTTTATATTAATAATATTATTATTATTTTAAAGACTCTAAAAGAATACTTTAAGTATTTAGTACTAGTATTTAACTATTTATAATATATGAATATTAAGTTAGAGCTTATAAAAATATTTATTAGCTTTTCTTTAGTATAGCTACTTAGATAATATATTAATACTTTAAAATTAATAACTTTTACTAAAAAATTTAAAGCTATACTAGTACTAGAGTTCTTATATATTCTAAAAGATTTTAAGTATTATATAGATTTTATTAGCTAGTTCTAGTATTATATTAAATACTTTACAGTATATATTAATCTGCTGTAAGTATATAAAATATTACTTCTTAAAAAAGTATCTTATAAAGAATAAGTAAGATAAAAATATATAAAAAATATCTATTTAGTTAATTCTATCTCTATAGAAATTACTATATTTAATAATTTATAAGTCTAGTTTAGAAAGCTATAATTTTTATACTATTTTAACTTATTTATTATACTTTATATTAATCTAGATACTTCTAATAAAGACTATAAAATTATAATATACTATATTAATAATACTAATAATTATATATATAATAATCTTTTAGTATTATCTTCTAGAATATATATATACTCTATTCTATTCTTAAGTAAAGTACTTACTAAAAGTAAGTAATTATACTAGTTTATTAAACTAAAAGTATTATATCTTATTTAAATATTATATAAGATTTAGTATATAATTAAGTTTATAAAATAAGTTATTATCTATACTAATTATATTTTTATTATTAGTATTTTAAAGTAATTATCTATATAAATTATTACTTTAAAAAACCTAAATCTATATTTAGTATATACTAATTAATTTATTTAATAATTTTAATTAATAATATTTTATAAGTTTAGATATATTAATATTATACTAGATACTTTATTTTAATTACTTTATTCTAGTTAAACTATTATTATTTTTATACTAGATCTAGATAGCTTAAAAGCTAGTATTTATTCTAAGAATAAATAAAGCTCTAATACTAATACTAAATTTATTATTTCTAAATTTATAGAATTCTCTAGTAATTAAATTAACTAGAATATTAAATATTTTATTAATTAATTTATATTTATTAATCTATCTTTCTCTAGTATCTAGCTATCTAAAGATTTTAAGCTATATTTATAAGAAGATTATCTATCTAATACTTAAGTTACTACTATAATTAAAATATTATAAAATAATAATAATACTAGCTTTTTATTTTATATTCTTAAAAATAGTTTATTTTATATATATAAATATAAGATTTTAGATAATACTAAAAAATATTTATTTATTATTTAAGAATCTTAACTTTATATATCCTATACTATAGCTGCTGAGATATTCACTATAATCTATAATAAATATAGTTATTAAGATATTAATAATTATATATATATTTTATATAGAATTATACTTTATAAAGATTAAAAACTACTCTATAAATATATTAATTATTACCTAATATATTTAGAAAATAATACTCGCTACTATTTATTATATAGAGTATTATAATCTATTCTACCTACTCTAATACTATTTAATCTAATTTTTATAGATTTTATTATACGCCTCCTGTATAACAGCTTTACTGTTAACAGATATATTTCAGAAATTACTAATAATAAATAAGGCCTTAATATAATACTAATACTTATTAATAAGTTTACTAAATATATTAGCTTAATTTCTAAATACTTTATATAGACTATCTTTATATAAGATATTACTTTTATAAATTATTTCTATTTTTATAATTAGAGATTACTAAAAGATTTTATTTCTAATTAAGATATCTATTTTATATTAAGCTTCTAGAAAGACTTATTTAATAAGATTCTTTATATTAACTAGTACTATTCTACTATCTACTACCTATAATTAGATAGATAAACTAAATAAATAATTTAATAAATTAAAATTATATTTTATTATATTTATATATAAGATTTATTCTAGCTAAAATAAATACCTACTATTATTACTATTATTAATAGAATATAGAGCTTAATTACTAAGATAAGCCTATATAAACTATTATTTAGTATAGAGCTATATATACTCTAGAATACTTTAAAATATATATTTAAATAAGATTTTAGTATTAGATTAGATACTAAAGAAGCTATAAAATTTATTATTATTTATATAAAGACTTTATATAATTAAAAATATTTACTAGTTATATTTAGCTCTAATAAATTTATTTATTTATATTTATACTATAGATATAAGTTACCTATTTCTTAATATTTATTATCTAAGTTTAATAAGTAATATACTAATCTATTTACTATTATTAAATATATTAGAAAATAAGTCTACTAACTTAAAGATTTACTATTAAATTAGAAAATATATTTTATTATATTTATTATCTAATTAAAACCTACTCTAAATTCTAATAAAGATCTCTATAAATAATATTATACTAAACCTGATTATATTACTAATAATTAATATCTTAAGGAAGATAACTATTAGAAAGTTAAGAAAATTATTAATAAGTAGTTTATTTATTAAGACTGAAATTATATCTATTTTATATAATATCTAGTATATTAGGCAGGGTATAATACTAATAAAGATTAGTAGATACTAGAATAAGATCTTACTAGTATTAAAGAAGTAATTATAGAGTATAAAGAATATTTAAAGAATAATTAAGTAAGAAAGTCCTACTATTATTACTAGTTACTATTTTATATATATATTATTTCCTATTCTTTTTCTTTTCCTATCTAAGTTAATATATATCTATAAGGATGTGAAGTTCTTTTATTTAATCTTATTATTATAATATAACTAATTATTACCTATCAACATATACTAAAGACCTCCTGCTGTTTATTATATTTATATACCGACGGACTTACGTTGTTCCAGTTAAATAGCTTTAGCTCTACTTCCTAGATCCTGTCAATTGAACCAATTCAATACTTTACTAATTCATCAGATCGCCCGTCTTGCGACATATATATATTAGATTAAATACTACTAAAAGCTATCTTAATATTTATATAAATACAGGATATTCCTAAATAATTATTAATATAAAATTTACTTATACTATACTAGGTACTATTATTAAAAATAGTCTTAATAATATTATAGTAAAAGATATAAAATTATAAAGTATTATTAATTATATTACTATATTTAATCTATATTTTTTTAATTATTTCCCTATTAGCTATAATAAAGAATATAGTTTTACTAAAATTAATATATAAATATTTTCTATAGATAATTTTAAGCTATATATATTTATTAGTACTAAAGTATTTAATTAAAAAGATTTCTATCTTAATTTTAAAAAGAAAATTACTATAATTATAAGCTATACTAATATTAAAATTATTATTTAATATATT
>JAMFNV010000041.1:0-11690 GCA_025768905.1 Aspergillus sp. MA 6041
TTTATTAATAAAAAAAAAATAGAATATTTATATCTTACTAAATATAAATAATTATTAGTATTAGTTAAGTAAGATTACTCAGATCTTAACTAATAGCTAAGATAATATAGTAAAAATAAAAGTATAAAAAATTAAAAAAAAAAAAAAACTATTAATTAACTTTATATATAAAGTTATATATAAACTTAATATTAGAATTTTATATTATAAAATTACTATAAATAGAGTTATAAATAAAAATTATATTTATTTAGAACTAGTATTATTTAAAGTAGAAATATAAGAATTAGAAACTAATAATCCTAATAAAAATATAGAAAATTTAAAAAAAAATTTTATAAGATATCTATAATACTTAAATAAAGATTAGAGAAAAGAAATAATATTTTAGTTTATAATTATATATCTTATTAAAAGTAAAAATTTAATAAAAATATTTATAAATATATATATTTTTATATTATAAAGCTATATTTTTTAAATAAATAATAATTATTTTTATTTTTATAAATTATTATCTTTACTAGCTAGATTTTTAGAGAGATATTTTTTTAAAACTTTTATATTTTTAATATTATAATTAAGAGTTTTAATAAGAATACATAAAATAACTTAATATTTTATATAAATTAGTCTCTAGTAGACTATAAATTATATATAATATTAATAAAAGAATTTTATTAAATCTAAATATTATTAATATAATAAAATTATTAAATACTCTATTATAAAATATTAAGTAAATATATCTAAAAATAATATTAGAAGTCCTGATATTTAAAAAATATTATAATTTAAATAGCTTAGAATAATCTAGTAAATAAAATAATTAATTAATTTTTAAAGAGAATAGCAGAAATATTATTAGAAATTAGATTAAATATTAAAAATAATAACTAGCCTGGAAGCTAAGAATATAGAAGATAAAATTATAAAATTATAATTATTTAAAAAAAAAAAAACTATTATATATTATTATTTATAAATATTATATAATAGTATCTTAGATATACTACAGCTGCTAAGCAGCTATTATATAATATATAATTATATATTATACTACTAGTTCTCAGCTAGGAGAACTAGTAATTAGTTCTATTAAATATAGATCTATCTTCTACTAACTATATATTATATCTCTATAATCCCTAGAGAGCCGCTATATTAGTATTACGGCCTCATATATTAAAACTAATTTAGTTATAGCCTAGTTCTAGTTCTAGTTAGTTTAAAATAAATATAAAGATTTATTTTTATATTTATATAATTTTTTTTTATAAATTTTATTCTAATTACTTCTAATAATATAAAATAATTATAATAAATAGTTTATTAAAATCTATCTTTCTAGTATTTTTTTTAAGAATAAATTTTTTTTTTAAAAACTTTTATTTTTTTTAATTATATTATTATTATCTAAAATAAATAAATTTTATTAGATATTCAGGCTTTTTCTTCTGTTAACTTTTAAATATATTATATAAAGTTATACTTTTCTATTAATTATATTACTACTTTTTTCTAAGACTAAGTTTTATAAATATATAATTTTTTAGTTCTTTATATATTTTTTTAATTTAGTTTTTTTATAGCTTTTTTTTTTCTTTATTAAATTTAAATATATTTTTATATACTTTTATTATTTCTATTTTTATTTAATTTATATAAATAAATTAAAGTATAAAAAAAGACTAGTTTAATAATTTTAATTATTTATTAAATTTTTAATAAATACTATAATATTAGCTCTATCTATTTTAATTTTAAAATTAATCTTATTAATAATTATAATTTTTAGACTAGTTAATAGTAACTTAAATTAAGTATTAATTATTTATTAGATTCTAGATAACTTAGCTATCAGGCTTCTTAATTATATAAATATTTAATAAATATTTTTTTATAAGAATTAAATTATTTTAACTAGAACTTTTATAATATTTTATTATATATAAAAATCTAGTTATTATATATAAAAATCTAGTTATTATATATAAAAATCTAGTTATTTTTTTAAAAAAAATATATTTTTATAAGATTATTCTAGATTATCTAGTCCTTAATAATATATATTAATAAGTATTTATTAGCTAAGATATAAGTATATTAAATCTAAATTAGCTAGTTTCTCTAAATTAATATCTTATTTATTATATTATTCTCTAGTAATCTAGGTTTAGTACTATAAACTAGTTTAAATAAACTAATATTAATTATATTATATATTGAAATATAGATAATAAATATAGCTTAAAATAAATATTTATTTTATAACTATATTAGTTTATTAATAAGTATTTTTATAAATATTAAATTTAAGATTTTATTTAATCTTTCTACTTATTTATTTATTTATAAATAGTAAAGGGTAGTAACTCTATACTTTATTTATAATAATTATATATAATATACTATTATCTTTAATAAGATATTTAATCTATTATCTAATATAAGTTTATTTATAATACTATACTAAATAAAAATCTTTTTATAAAAAAACTAAATAATAGTTTTATTTATTATATTAGAAATTATTCTAGCTACTAGCTATTTTATTATATAATTAATAGCAGTAATAATTTAATCATTTTTATTAAATATTATTAGTAATAGACTAATCAGATCTAATCTTTATTATTTAAGAAATTTAATATTTTTTTAAAATATATAGTATTATTATTTTCTCTCTAGACTAATCTAAGATTACTATAAGACTTAATATATTAAATACTTATAGAATACTACTTAAATATTTTTATATATTAAAAATTACTATACTTATATTCTAATAATATCTAGTAATTCTAGATATTCTAGATAACTATATAATTAGTATATCTATTTTATAAATTAATTATAGAGTTTTTTTTATAAATATAAAATCTCTATACTATTCTTATTAATATAAAATATAATCTTTCTAAAATTAAAATTAGTTATATTCTAGTATCTATTATATATAAAATATTTTTTATTAATCTTTATACTCTTTACTAATAAAATATTAGAGAGTAAGAATTCTTTAATAAAATATTATAATAAAATATTATAATAAACTATTTCTCTATATTTTAGTATTTATTAATTATATTAATATAAATTAGCCTGTGGTTTTTTTAAGCTATTAAATAATAAATATTCTATTATTATTATCTCTTTTATTTACTAGTCTTAATTTAATAAAGTCTAATTATTAATTAATAATATTAAAGATTATAATTTCTAGATCTAGATAATACTTAATATCTAAATTATAAACTTAAAATTTTTTAATCTAGTAGGCTAATCTCTTTAAATAAATTTATATTATTATAAAATATTTTAGACTTTTATAATTTATTAGTATCTCTATAATAGTTCTATTCTCTAAATAATATTTCTAATATCTAAAGATTTCTTTAATAGCTAGTAATTCTTTCTTTTATATAAAATAATTTTTTCTTATTTTATTTAACTTTTTCTTATTAAATACTATTAAATATTATTTACTATCTATAGTAGATTAGCTCAGAACTATCTTAATAACTTATTTTAATATATCTATCTTAATTCTAAATTATTTTTTTAAATTTATAATAGTTAGTATAAAAGTTATAACTAATATAATTTTTAATTACTAGAATATTTTTTTATAATTAGTATTCTATAAGATTAATTAATATTATTTTTTTTATTCTTTTATATTTTTTTTCTTCAGGAATTTATACAGTACCGCCGCTATTTTTATAAAATCTTAAATAAACTAATAATAATATATAAATAGTTTTATAAATTACTATAACTTATAAATATTCTTTAGTTATAGTTATTTTTTAATACTTTTAAGCTTAGCTAGTACTAGCTAAACTATCTCTTATTTAATAATATATTTATAAAACTTTAGTTCTTTAACTCTAAAAATATATTTTAAGTTCTTAATAAATAATTTATTTTACTATAGTATTTTAAGAATTATTTTAATATATTATTTATACTTTTTTTATATTTCTAAAAAATAAATATATTATTAAGATAAATAAAGCAGAAATTCCCTAAATATAATACTAAAATATAATTTATAAATATCTAATATATAACTAAAATATTTAATAAATTAAAAAATATAATTAAAAACTTATATTTTCTAAAAAAAATATTAAATATTATTTTATAGATTAATATCTTATCTATCTTAATTTACTAGTAATCTAAAAAAAATTAATCTTAAAGAAATACTTTACCCTATCTATTTAATTAATAAGATCTTAGATATATAGAAATAGATATCTATTTTAGAATATCTTCTAATTTAATAAATAATAATTAATATATATTTTTTACTATCTATTTTTTTTTAAAAAATAAAGATAACAGAGAAATCTTATAAATTAAAAAATATTTAAATAATTTTTTTATTAAATAACTTTATAAGCTATTTTTTTAACTTCTTTAACTTCTTTTATAATAAAAAATAAAATAATTAATTAATAAATAATTTATTATTTATATTAATATAATATTTAAATCTATACTTAAAAAATAATATTAATAGTAGTTTCTTCTAAAAGATACTAATAAACTTCTTAATAATAATATTAATCTTTTTTTTATATATAATTTTAGTCTCTTAAAATAATTAAATAATAATTAAAATAATTTCTTTTTCTTATTTCTTAAAAATTCTTACTATCTATTTTATACTTATTAATTCTAATAATAATTCTATACTTAAGATATAATTTTTAATATTAATAAATTTAATAATATATAGATATCTCTTATTTCTTTCTAATAATTATATTTTAGATATTATCTAATTAATTTAAAGATTTACTTTTCTTAATTAATCTTATTTTAAAATTATATTATAATAAAATAGATTTAATATATAAATTTTTATATAAATCTTTTATTCTCTAAAAATTATTAGTAATTAAAAATAACTTTTTATTTATAAAATCTTTTTATTTACTACTTTAATATCTAATTATATTATCTTTTAAAAAATTTAATAAGCCTTAAGCTGCTCAGCTAATTAAATTAATAAAAATAAATAACTAGCTCTAAAATTAATAAAAATCTTAATAATCTTAGTAAATATTCTAAATCTAATAATATAAATATATAAAATAATATTTAATCTTATAATATATAACTTAACTTTATACTTTTAAAAAAAAATATTAGTAAATTATCTTTTTTTAAAAAAGATTCTAATATATTTAAAATCTCTAATTCTTAAATCTCTATTTAAGAGATTTTTATTATTCTAGTTATTAATTTTTTTTTTTATTTAGTAGTCTTCTTTTTTTTTTAATTTTTTTAACTTAAATATTATTTTATTTTTTTTATTAAAATAATTAGGTTATCAGTACTCTTTTATTTTATAAATAAAATAAATATAATTAATATTATATTATCTTCTTTATTATAAAGATTTTTTATTTAATTATTCTAATTAAATAGTAAGAGTACTTAAATTTATAATATTAATCTAATTAATACTAGCTTATATTATATTTATATAGTATCTAATAATAATATTTTTTTATTTATATTAACTAAATTTTTATACTAGTTTTTTAAGTACTATTAGTTAATTAAGATCTCTAATAAATTATACTTAAAGTACTAGTTTAGCTCTATTCTTAAAATATTAAATAACTAAATATTTAGATAAGACTAATTTTATCTAAATAATAATATTAATAAATTAATTATTATAATTTACTATACTAATATTATCTTATATATAATTAATAAAATATTTCTATTTTTTATTTTTATTAAGAAACTTCTTAAAGTAGCCTATAACTTAATTATAAAATTTATTTTAAATATTAATAGATTTAATTTTTTTTTTTTATATTTTTTTTAAGTTTACTATATAGTCTTTATAGTTCTATTAAGAAAGCTTTTAATATAATAATTTTTTTAAATATTAGATAGATTTTTTTTATTAGTATTTATTTAATTTTAAAATATTTCTCTACTAAGATAAGCTATCTTTTTATAATATTATTAATAATCTAATTATTAAACTTTAGAAATTTCTTAATATTTAATAACTTTAAAACTTTATTTCTTTTAATTAAAAGACTATTATTTAATTTAAAATTATAGTCTTAATTAATTTTTTTTATCTTAAAATATTATTATTATTTTACTATCTATCTAATTTAAGAAAAAAAATTTTTATTATTATTTATATTATTTAGTCTCTACTATTCTTTTATTACTTTTTTATTAAAATAAATTCTATTATTCTAATATTTAAATTAAGATCTTAATTTAATTATTCTATTACCCAGCTATATACCAGACTATTTAAATATTATTATTCTAATATACTATAAAATCTTAGTAATTATTATTATTAAAAAAAATATAAAAACTATTTTATATATTTACTATTATTATTTATTAAAATTAATAAATTAGATCTTTTTTTTTTTCTTATTTAAAATACTATTTTTATATTTTTTAAAGTATCTATTCTATTTATTAATCTTCAGACTTCTTAATATATAGAAAACTCTTTACTAGTAGACTATTAATATTATTATAATTATTAAACTTTAATAATTCTTAATTTAGAGAATATAATCTACTAATCTTCTTCTCTTAATAATACCAGTAAAATAAAAAATATATTATTAGATATAATAATAATCTAAATTTAATAAATATTAAAATTTCTAAAGTACTAAAGTATAGTTTAAAGACTAATTTTAAATATTATTATTTTTTAAATCTATTAGTAATCTAAAACTTTATATAAATACTACTAAAATATCAGTAGTAGTATTATCTAAAAATAGAACTAGTAGATATTATTACTACTAATTATATATCAGGAGCTCCGATGTTGTTGTCCACTAATATAAGGAACTGCAGAGAATCACAATAGAGATATGATATGTGATTAGTTGAAGATAGGTCTATATTTAATAGAACGAATTACTGGTTCTCCTAGCTAAGAACCAGTGGTATAATATATAATTATATATTATATAACAGCTGCTTAGCAGCTGTAGTATATCTAAGATACTATTATATAATATCTATAGATAGTAGTATATAATAATTATTTTTTTTAAATAATCTTAATCTTATAGTTAGTTATTTTTAATAGGTCCTGCGGTTAAGATATAAAATAAAAAAAAGATCTAATAATACTAAGCTTAACTTTATAAATTTAAAATTAAATATATAATAAATATTTAAAGTTAGTATATTATTATTCTATTAAGTATAGATAATTTTAGTACTATAGTTAGCTATTATATAGCTAGTATTACTATAAGTAAATTTATATATAGTTTAGTAATAATATATAATTAAAATATTATTTATTTTTTATTTATTTATTTTTTTTTTTTAAATTTTTTATTTTTTACTGTTATAAATATTTCTTTAATTTTATATTATTTAATAGTTAATTTTTTTCTATTTATATAGTTATCTAAATTTTATAATTTTATTTAGTACTTCTCTAAATTAAATTAAGTTTTATAAAATTATATTATAGATTAGTATAGTAGTATATTTGTCGCAATATGACCGGTTGTCGCCTATTGATATATACCAACACCTCCTGCTGTTTATTATATTTATATACCGACGGGTTTATATTATTCTAACTAAATAGTTTTAGCTCTGCTTCTTAAATCCTATTATTTAGCTAAATTAATACTTTACTAATTTATTAAATCGCCCGTCTTATAATAGTAGTAGTATATCCTACTAATTAGGAATATCTAGAAATTATTATTACTAAACCCTAAAAGCTTTAATTATTTAAATATTATATTTACTAGAATATTTTATTAGATATTATATTAGAACTCTAATTAATAATTATTTCTACTAAAACTTATCCTACTCAGTACAGCTTTACTACTAGCTAGAGATAATATTAGTAAGTAAAATTATTAATTATTTATTTTTTTTATTCTTAATATTATTAAGTTTATTAAATAATTATTTAGAGCTATATTTAAATAAGCTTACTTATTAATTAAATACTTATTATTAATTTATTAGTTATTTTACTAAATAGTTTATTAATTAAAATATTTATTTATTTTTCTATTTATTATTTATTACTACTTTTTTTATATTATTAAAAACTATTCTATATTTTGCTAATTAAATATTAGAATATTCTACTATTTATAAAGCTACTAAAGAGTTCTATTATTTAATTAAATATTTTAAAATTAATAATATAGATACTTTTCTTTATTAGATAATAAATAATTAAATTTCTAAAACTAATATTACTAAACCTATTCTACTTTTTAGTAGTTAGTTTTATTTAAATTTAATAAGTTATTTTACTTTACCTACTATTAATAAAAAACTTACTAAAAAATCTTTTATTTTTTTTTTTATTATTTTTTTTTTAGATTTTTTTATTATATTTTTTATTATATACTTTATATTTTATTTTATTACTATTATTAATAAATCCTTTTATTATTAATAAAAGTATTAATCTATAAGTTTTTTATAACTATACTTAATTTCTAAAAGATCTTCTAATTATACTAATTCTGCTAAATCTAATTCTACAGATAATTTTAATAACTTTTATAATAATAATTAGTATAGAAATTCTTATATTTTATCTACTATTATTATTAAGCTGCCTATTATTTTAAATAAGCTATATTAGAAAGCTGCTGTTATAATAATATAAGACTTTATTTTTTTAATAAAATATAAAAATTAATACTATTTTAAAGATTTAATATTTAGAGATTTTAATAATAACTATAAAAGCTATAATAATTATAATTAAGTCTTTACTTTTTCTAATAATAATAATATAAATTAAAACTAGTCTTAATAAACTTCTATAGCTTAGTCTAAATTTACTTTAGTAAATATATTATTTATATTATAGTAAATAAATATCTATATTAGTCAGCTTAAAACCTGTATTATTAAAGTTTAATCTTAATCTCAGTCTTAATACTAAACTACTAGTATTTAATAAGCTAATCCTACTAGTAATAAAGAATTTTAAATATTTAAAGATTTTTTAATTAATAACTATTCTATTAATCTTAATACTACTATTAGCTATACTAGTAATTAAAAAATAGATAAAATTAGTTTCTTCTAGTCTAGTATAACTAATAATATTTTAGTTAAATAATAATATAATTCTATATATTATAAAAATATAAAAATATTTATAGACTATATTTATAATATTATAGTATATAAAAAAAAATTTATAATTAAAATAAATATTTAAATTTATTTTTATAAAGCTATATTATACTAGTTTATCATATAATTTATTAATCTAAAAAAGATTACTTTATATACTATTTTTATAGAATAAGATTAGTTAATATATCTATTATATTATTTTAAAATAAATTTCTAAGTAGTATTATAAAAATTATATATTTTAAGTTATAGCTACTCTAATATTAAAGCTAGCTATATCTTTTAATTTTTTATAAAGAATATTATTTATTATTATTAAACTACTAGTATAGTTAACTCTTTTAATTAAATATTTATAATATAAAATTATCTTAATATTTATTTTTAAAAAAATTATATTTAAATCTATTACTAATATTTTACTTACTTAATTTTTTAAATAGCTTAAATATAAAAAATACTTCTAGTAAAACTTATCTACTAAATATAACTTCTATAAAAATAAGTCTTATAATAATAATTTAAATAATAGTCCTAAATCCTACTATAATAATAATACTTATAATAATAATCTTTATAATTAAAATAATATATAATAATAATCTATTAATTAGTACTATTTTTAAAATAATTTAATATTTTATTTTATATATTAACTATTTTATTAGTGGCTATATAGTTAGAATTATACTTTATAAAATCTATATTAAAATTAAAATTATTATTTATAATAAAACTAAATCCTAAGCTAAAGCTTATTATTTAATTTTAATTCTAATACTAATTTTTTAAGATTTTTATATAGTAGATTCTCTATAGAATTTTACTAAAACTAACCGGCTTAAGTAAACTCTAATTATAAAAAAAGTTATAATAATTATTAATCTTAGAATTAATATCTAAATAATAACTATACCTATAATACTAAAATTAAAATATTTTTTAATAATAATATTTATTATATAAAATAATTTATTATATTTATATTTTAAATAATATCTATATTTTTATTTATAAGCTTAATTAAATTTCTAGTTTTACTTATATCTATTATCTATACTAAATATCTTCTATCTAAATCTTCTATATACTATAGTAGTACTGTAGAAAAAATTAATATTAAAATAAATACTAAATCTAGACCTAATACTAATCTTACTAATATTATAATAGTTAGTATTAAGAAAGATATTAATCTAGTATTTTAAGTACTATACTTAGTTTACTCTATATATTATACTAAATTTAAATTAAATAATAAATTATATAAATACTTATATAAATATCTTCTATAATATATTAATCCTAGTTAACCAGAGGAGTTTATCTTATAAATAGATAATATTTTAATAGCTGCTTTCTATATTATATCTATAGTAATACTTTTAGAAGTATATATTATTAAATTTAATTATAATTATAAACTAAATACTACTTTATTATAAACTTACTAAAGTATTATTACTTTAGCTAGTATAAATATTACTAAAATATATAAGAAAATTATACTTAATACTAGATACTCCTAATCTATTAGTAATACTTAATTCTTATAGTTAATTCTTAGAGTTAAAATTAAATCTGTAAAACAGCCTATTATTATTAATAGTTTAAAATTAAAGTATCTCTCTAATATATATACTATATTTAATCTATATTTTTCTAATAAGATATTTAATAATCCTATATTTATAAAGCTTTTTATAATAGTTTTTCTAGTTAAGAATTCTAGTACTAAATTACTTCTAAGTATAGAAACTATAACTAAGTAAAATATTATAATATTTAGTAGTTAGTTAATTACTACTATTAGATTATATAAAAATATTATTATATCTATTAAATACTATATAAAAAATAATAGTTTATCTAATCCTAAAACTTTTATATATATCTTAATTTAAACTAAATTATCTATATACTTTTATATAAAGATATCTATATATTTATAGAAGTCTTTATCTACTAGTAGAGACTTTATATTTATATCTAGTAATAAACTAATTATTAATAACTAAGAATTAGCTAATAAGATCTTAGTATATAGATATCTAATAAATAATAAATTTATATTTATTAAAATAATGAATAAAAGCTTTATTCTTATATTAATTAAATAGCACGCCTGTTTTAATATTATATCTAACTATAAATATATTACTATTTATTATATTAATTACTTAGTAGCTAAGCTTATTTACTTATTATTAGATTTTTATATTTTAATAATAATTCTAAAGAACTAAAGAAACTAAGTCTAAACTTACTTAATTATAATCTTAAAAATATATATTAAGATTTTTAGTCTAGCTTAGATTATAAATATAGATACTATATAAAATATATTTTAATAAATACTTTTATAAATATCTTAAATAATAATAAACTTAAAAATAAAAATAAAAAATATATATATCTTAATTTATCTAAACTATTAAGTAAATAAGAAATACTTTCTAATAATATAAATATATTATTAAATAAAGTTACTATCTACTATAGATAAGATAAATCTTTAACTAAAT
>JAMFNV010000042.1:0-10480 GCA_025768905.1 Aspergillus sp. MA 6041
AGATTATAAAGCTTAGATAACTATATAAATAAAAGAAATTAATTATTAAGTAATATAAAATTAAAGAAATACTTATAGTAATAAAAAATAAAAAATCTAAAAAAAAAAAAAAAGTAAATAAAAAATAAATAGTATTTTAGTTATATACTACTACTAAATTATATATAAATTTACTTATAATAATACTAGCTATATAATAGCTAATTATACTATTAAAGTTATTTATACTTAATAAAATAATAATATACTAATTTTAAATACTTATTATATATTTAATTCTAGATTTATAAAGCCAAGCTTAGTATTATTAGATTTTTTTTTTAAATTTTATATTTTAATTACAGAACCTATTAAAAATAATTAATTATAAAATTAAAATTATTTAAAAAAAGAAAATAATTATTATATACTATTATCTATAGATATTATATAATAGTATCTTAGATATATTACAGCCGCTAAATAGTTATTATATAATATATAACTATATATTATACTACTAATTCTTAGCTAGAAGAACTAGTAATTGATTTTATTAAATATAGATCTATCTTTTACTAATTATGTATCACATCTCTATAATCTCCAGAGAGCCACTATATTAGTATTGCGGCCTCACATCTTTTATTTTATTATTTTTACTAGTTATTTTAATTTTTTATTTAATCTTTCTTAATTCTACTATAGTATATTATATATATTTATTTTATAATAAATTTTACTTACTTATATAATTTAATAGCTTTTTAAGATAATATAAATCTTATTACTAAAAAAGATATAGTATCTAATTTTATAATAAAATAAATATTAAGTCTTTTTATATAAGATTTCGAATATTTTATTAATTTTTATTAGAATTATAGAATAGTTACTTTTAAGATATATCTTAATATTAGTAAAATAATTTTTTAAAAAAATATTATTAAAAGTAATTATAATTCACTAAAAATTACTATCTATTACTATATATATTATTTTTATAAAACAAATAAAGATGTGATTCTCTATAGTTCTTTATATTAGTAGACAATAATATCAGAGCCCCTGATATATAATTAGTAGCGTTAATATCTACTAGCTCTATTATTAGATAGTATTACTACTGATATTTTAGTAGTATCTATATAGAGCCCTAAATAACTAATGAATTTAGGAAATATTAATATTTAAAGTTAGTTTTTAAGCTGTACTTTAGTATTTTAAAAGTTTTAATATTTATTAATCTTAGATTATTATTATATTTAATAGTATATCTTCTATTTTACTAGTATTATTTAAAAAAGAAGATTAGTAGATTATATTCTCTAAATTAGAGATTATTAAAATTTAATAACTGTAATAATATTAATAGTCTATTAATAAAGAATTTTCTATATACTAAGAAGTCTAAAAACTAATAAATAAAATAGATACTTTAAAGAATATAAAAATAATATTCTAAATTAAAAAAAAAAAAAAAGATTTAACTTATTAATTTTAATAAATAATAATAATAAATATATAAGATAATTTCTATAGTTTTTCTAGTAATAATAACTACTAAGATTCTATAGTATATTAAAATAATAATATCTAGATAATCTAGCACATAATTAGATAATAAAATAATTAAACTAAGATTTTAGCTTAAGTACTAAAATAATAAAATTTATCTTAATAAGAAAGCTAGAAAAGAATAGTAGAGACTAAATACTATAAATAATAATAAAAAAAAACTTTTTTTAAGTTAGAAAAATAGTAAAATAATAGTAATACTCTAAAATAAAATAAACTAGCTAAAATTATAACTTTAAATTAAAGAATAATTTTTTAATTAAATAAAATAAAGCTATATCTAAAATTATTAAATATTAAGAAATCTTTAAAATTTAATAGTTAGATAGGTAATAATACTATAAAAAGATAACTTATCTTAATAAAAAAATACTTTAAGATTAAATAAATGTTAATAAAAAAAATTTATTTAATATCTAGAAAAATTATTATACTAAAGATTTTCTTAATAGAACCGGGAAGACTATATAATAAATATAAAAAAATATATAAAAAAGTTAAATTTATTAATACTTAAAATAAGTTCTGTAATTAAATTACAGGCTACTTTAAAAAGTTTCTTAATAAAAATAAGAAGTAGAAATACTTTATTAATTATATATAAAATAATATTAATATAATAAACTATAGTAGTTAATTTATTAATATTATTATTTAGATGAAACTAGTTTTATTTAAGTATTAAATTATTTAATATTTTAAGAACAGAGCTAAACTAGTATTTTAAGTATAATTTACTAAAGATCTTAATTAATCTATAATACTTAAAAAATTAGTATAAAAATTTAGCTAATATAAATAAAAAAATATTATTACTAGATATTATATAAATATAATATAAGCTAGTACTAATTAAATTAATATTATAGATCTAAGTACTCTTACTATTTAATTAAAATAATTAAATAAGAAATCTCTATAATAGAAAAGATAATATAATATTAATTATATTTATTTTATTTATAGAATAAAAAGACACCGACAGCCTAATTATTTCAATAAAAAAAATAAAGTAATATTTAAATTAAAAAACTTAAAAAAAAAGATTACTAAATAAAAAAAAAAAAACTAGTAGCTAGAATAATAAAAATCTTTTAAATAAAGATTTAAGAGTTAGAGATTCTAGATATATTAAAAATTTTTTTAAAAAAAAGTAAGTTATTAATATCTAGATTTTTCTTAAAAATATAAAACTAAATTATATATTATAAAATTAAATATTATTTTATATACTTATATTATTAAGTTTAGAGTACTTACTAAAATTATTAAGATTTTTATTAATTTTAAAGCTAGCTATTTATTTTTATTAATTTAATTAATTAAGTAGCTTAACGCCTATTAAACTTCTTAAAAAATAATATAACTAGATATTAAAGTAGTAAATAAAAAATTATCTTTAATTACTAATAATTTTTAAAGAATAAAAAATTTAAACAAAAATCTATATATTAAATCTATTTTATTATAATATAATTCTAGAGTAAGATTAATAAAAAAAAAAAAATCTTTAAATTAATGAGATAATATCTAAAATATAATTATTAGAAAAGAATAGAAGATATTTATATATTATTAAATTTATTAATATTAAAAATTATATTTTAAGTATAGAATTATTATTAGAATTAATAAATATAGAATAGATAGTAAGAACTTTTAAAAAATAAAAAAAGAAAATTATTCTAATTATTATTTAACTACTTTAAAAAATCAATACTATATAAAAAAAAAGATTAATACTATTATTAAGAAATTTACTAATATTTTTTAGAAGAAACTACTACTAATATTATTTCTTAAATATAAATTTAAGTATTATATTAATATAAATAATAAATTATTTATTAACTAATTATTTTATTATTTATTATAAAAGAAGTTAGAGGAGTTGAAGAGATAGTTTATAAAATTATTTAATAAAAGAATTATTTAAATATCTTCTAGTCTATAGGGCTTTTCTATTATTTTTATTCTAAAAAAAAATAAATAGTAAAAAGTATATATTAACTATTATCTATTAAATTAGAAGATACTCTAAAATAAATATCTATTTTTATATATTTAAGATTTTATTAATTAAATAGACAGGGTAAAGTATCTTTTTAAGATTAATCTTTTTTTTAATTATTAATAGATTAAGATAAATAAAATATTAATTTATAAAATAGTATTTAATATTTTCTTTAAAAAGTATAAGGTTTTAACTATATTTTTTAGTTTATTAAATATTCTAGCTATATTTTAAATACTTATAAACTATATTTTAATTCTATATTTAAGAAGCTTCTACTTTATTTATCTTAATGATATATTTATTTTTTTAGAGATATAAAAAAAGTATAAGTAGTATATTAAAATAATTCTTAAAATATTATAGTAAAATAAACTATTTATTAAAAGCTTAAAATATATCTTTAAAATTAAAGAACTAAAGTTTTATAGATATATTATTAGATAAGAAATAATTTAGCTAGTACTAATTAAGCTTAAAATTATTAAGAAATAGCTATAACTAAAGAATATCTATAAATTATAATAATTTATAGAACTATCTATATACTACTACTAATATATTTAAGATTTTATAAAAATAATAATACTACTATATAAACTTCTAAAAAAAATATAGAAGAATAGGAAAAATAATATTAATTAATTTTATAAAGTACTAGTTATAAAAAAATATTCTAATAATTAAAATTTATACTAGTTATAGCTTCTATACTAGTTATTATAAATCTAAAAAAATAATTTAGAATTAAAATAGATATATTAGAATAAATTATTAGAATAGTCTTAAGCCAGCCTATTATAGATAATAAATAGTATTTAGTGGTATTTAATAATAAAAAATTAAATAATATAGAAAAAAATTACTTTATATAAAAAAAAATTATTAATTATTAAAAAAGCTTTTAGATATTAGGAATACTACTTAAAAAATAAAATTATAATAAAAATATTAATAAATTATAAGAGTCTAAAATATTTTATAATAATATAAATCTATTTAAAGAAATTAATTTATCAAGTTAAGAAATTTTAAGTTTATAATCTAAATATTAAGTATTATCTAAATCTAGAAGTTATAATCTTTAATATTATTAATTAGTAACTAGACCTTATTAAATTAGGACTAGTAAATAAAAAAGATAATAATAATAAAGTATTTATTATTTAATAATTTAAAAAAACTACAGGCTAACTTATATTAATATAATTAATAAATACTAAAATATAAAAGAATAATTTATTATAATATTTTATTAAAGAATTCTTACTATCTAATAATATCTTATTAGTAAAAAATATAGAGATTAATAAGAAATACTTTATATATAATAAATATTAAAATATAATTAATCTAAATTCTAAAAAAATTATATTTTATATTAATAAGAATAATATAGAGATTTTATATTTATAAAAAGAATTTTATAACTAATTTATAAAATAGATATACTAATTATATAACTATCTAAAATATCTAGAATTATTAAGTATTATTAAAATATAAGTATAGTAGCTCTTAATATATAAGAATATTTAAATAGTACTCTATAAATATTTAGTATACTAAATCTTATAGTAATTTTAGATTAGTCTAAAAAAAATAGTAATACTATATATTCTAAAAAAATATTAAATTTTTTAAATAATAAGAATTAGATCTAATTAATTTATGATTAATAATATTTAATAAAAATTATTAGATTATTACTACTATTAATTATATAATAAAATAGCTGGTAGCTAGAATAATCTCTAATATAGTAAATAAAATTATTATTTAATTTTTTTATAAGAAAATCTTTATTTAGCATAATATTATAAATAAGCTTATATTAAATAATAAATTAAATATTTTATTAGAAATAGTAATATATTATATATAATTATTATAAATAAAATATAAAGTTATTACCTCTTATTATCTATCAATGAATAAATAAATAGAAAGATTAAATAAAATCTTAGATTTAATATTTATAAAAATACTTATTAATAAGTTAATATAGCTATAAAATAAATATTTATTTTAAGTTATATTTATTATCTATATTTAAATATATAGTATAGCTAATATTAGTCTATTTAAACTAGTTTATAGTATTAAATCTAGACTACTAGAAAATAATATAATAAATAAAATATTAATTAAGAAAGATTAGTTAACTTAGATTTAATATATTTATATTTTAGTTAATAAATACTTCCTAATATATACTATTAAGTACTAGATAATTTAGAATAATTTTATAAAAATATATTCTTTAAAAAAAGATAACTAGATTTTTATATATAATAAAATATTATAGAAATTCTAGCTGAAGTAATTTAGTTCTTATTAGATATTAAAAAAGTATTTATTAAGTATCTATATAATTGAAAAATCTAATAGTTAAGTTATTTAAAATTTAATAAATATGTCATGCTAGGCAAGATAAAGGTCTGAGTCATGCTATATATAACTTCCCGCAGAGGGAGGCTAGATAGAACAGGATCTTTAAGTTTTACTAAGAATATAAGCTTTTATTCTATCTAGGTTATAATATATAGTAATATATCTAATATTATTAGTTAAAAGACTAGATAAATAATAATATTATAATTTATTTTTAAAAGAATCTCTTCTAACTAATCTCTACTCTTACTTAATAGATATTTTCTATCTATAATATCTCTACTATCTATAATACTTATTAATATAATATAATATCTTATTTTATTACTAATCTTTATTTTATTATTATCTATCTTATCCTCTATCTTTAACTTTAGGTCAGAAATAAGATTATATAAAAATAATACTAAATATACTATTCTAGTATAATTAATTTAATAAATATATAATATATAACTAGCTTACTTATATTATATAATATATAATAATTAATATAAAATTATATACTTAGTATAGTCCTAGAGCCTATATATCTTAATTTTTAAAAAATATAATTATTGTATTAATTTATTTATTATTAAACTAACTAATTTATTTATTAATATACTAAGTAATTTACTTATACTTTATTAATTAATAATACTTAATCTAATATTATTAGTATTTAATCTAGAAAAGCTTACTATATAAATATCTTAATTTTTAGAGATAGAATATTAAAATATATTTATTTTTTCTAATATATTATTATCTTATTTATATTAATTTACTCGCCCTAAAAAATTCTTAATATTAATATTAAAAAAAAGAACTAGATCTTATTTTAGATTTATTAGATTTAAATCTAAATTAGAGCTAATAATTATTATAAAAATTAGTACTAAATAAGTAAATAAAACTCTAATTTAAAATATATTATATTTTAATTCCTAGCTATATAATTATATTATAATATTTAGAGTAGTTATTAAGTATTTTAATAATTTAATAATAAATATAGAACTTAATAAGGATTTTATTAGCTTTAAAATTATAAAACTATTAAATAAGATTTTTTTAATTATTAATCTAACTCTTACTCTAATAATTATATCTACTATAATAAGAGATATTATTAAAGATATTATTCTTATATCTTTATTTTAAATAATTAAAAGTAATCTATCTTAGTAAATAATATATATTATTATATTATCTATTTCTTAATATACTACTACTATAACTATACTAGCTACTACTATATAAAATATATCTATTTTATTAATAGCTATTCTATATAAATTTAAAAAATATTAGAACTATTCTATCTCTATTTATACTCCACCTAATTACTAATACTAAATATTTTTTAATTAGATATTTACTTTAATTACTCTACTAGCTTTTATATATTTTATATTAGTATAAGATTTATTTAATAAAGTATCTAATTTTCTATTACTTTTAATAAACCAGGCTTTATTCTTAATTAATTAAATTAAGAAAATTACTAGTAAAGTAAGTTATATATTATCTATTATAATAGAAGAATCTAGCAGACTTAATTAAAGAATAACTTTAATTATAGAGAATTATATTTTTTTTATATTTAAAACTTTATCTACTATACTAATCTCTATAACTAGTATTTATAACTAATACTAGAATCCTCTCTTATATTTTATAATAGTAATATCTCTAACTATTACTTAAATAATTTTTAATATATAAGGTATAGTACCTAACCAGCTTTAAATAATAATTAATATAGTAGTTATCTAAGTACTAAGAAATTTATTTTTAATATAAGTATTTAATTTAAATATTTTTTTAAATAAATTATCTTAGTCTATACTTTACTAGCAGCTGTATAATACTACTATTTTTAAGTACTAATATATATTATAAAATATCTTTAGATTTATTTAGTTTATATTTTAGATAATATTTTAATCTTAATATTTTCTTTTATTATAAGTTTTTTATATCTTTTTTATACTATCTTACTATCCGCCTGCTTTAATATAGATTAGTTAATCTTAATAACCAGCTTATTAAGTATATAAAGACTATATTAAACTTAATAATATTAATTATTTTAAATTTAATACTTTTAGTAGAACTAATAAATTTAATAAAAATAATAAAATATACTACAGAAATATATATTTCTTTTATAACTAACTAAAGATTATCTTTTAAATTAAAAATATATATAAAATCTCTATTATTTTTAATAATTACTTCTATAAAGAGATATTATTATAATAAAATAATAAATTAGATATTATAGTATATATAGGCCTGATTTATATATAAAATATTAAAAATTAATATAAGATACTTATATACTATTTTTATAAATCCTCTAACTAAGCTTATTTATAATTAAAAAGTATAAGATTTATTTTAATAAATATATAAAATAATTATTTTCTTAATATCTATATATTATCTATTATAGCTTTATATTAATAATATAGTAACTATAATAAATATTTATAAATTTATTTAATATAGTACTAGCTTAATATTAAGCTATATAAAATTATTAATAAATCCTAATCTAAAATTATAGTTATCTAATTTATAGACTTACTTAATAGAAAGTAAGCTAACTAATAAAATTAATATATTTATTATAATTATTTTTTTTATTAGTATAGTATAAGCCGCTAACTCTATAATCTTAATTAATTTTAAAATAACTAGAATAATATTCTTAGTATTAATAATATCTAGTATTATAAAAATTATTTTTTTTACTAAGAAAATAAATATTAAAATATATTTTTAAATAGATAGTATATATTAATAAATAGGCCTGTCTAGCTCTCTAGCTCTTAAAATAAAGATAATTATTTTTATAATAAGAATATCTATCTCTATAATAATAAATATTAAGATTACTTATTTTACTAAAAGTATTCTAATTTTTAATATAATTCTTATTAGTCTTACTAATAAAATATTTATATATTCTATAATAAATATACTAACCAGGCTGATAATTACTATTTAAATAAAAATAATAAATATAATAAAGAAGATTATAAAATAGAATTTAAATAATATTATAATTTAAATAAGAATACTACTAAATATACTAATAATATTTAATATATAATATATAAAGTTTTTTTTTTTTTTTAAATAAGCTTAATAGCTACTAATCTAATTATAATTAAGCTAATATTAAATTATATTTTATAAATTCTTCTAATCTAAAAGTTATTTTTTTTATTACTATAGATCTCCTTCTCCAGAATAGACTTAGCTTTAAAAATTAAAAATATATATAAATATAGTACTTTCTATTTTTTAAAAAATAATTTAGCTTTATATACTATAATATAGATAGTATAATTATTTTAATTAATAAAGCTTTTCTTTTAAAATATTTTTTAAATATTAAGATCTTACACGGTATATCTATTTTTATTAAAAAAATTAAGAATAAAGTTACTAGTTTTAAATTTATAAATTTTATTATTTATCTATTAACTTATAAAGAATTTAGAAGAATACTAGTCTTTATAATTTATAAAATCTATATTACTAATTATTTTAAGCTAAATATACTATTAAATATTAATATTTTTATATCTTATAGTATTTTACTAAATTTCCTAAAATATATATTAATTCTACTATACTATAGTAATACTATATCTTTTTTTATAATAACTACTAAAGTATAGTATTATAGGAATCCTTATAAAGTTTTTTTATAAAATAATATTAATATAGAGTTATATTCTACTTTAATTATTTTTATTTAAATTTTTACTCTATCTTTAAATTATAATTATCTTTTTAAACTAATTTAATATCTATAGCTATTATTTTTTATATATACTATTAACTATAATCTATCCTATATTCTAATAGTTAACTAAACTAGCTTTTTAATTATTATATAATATAATACTTTTTTAAGCAGCCTATTAAAAATAAATAATATAAATATTTATTAAAATAATATACTTATATCTCTTAAACTTATTATTATCTTTATAAAGTAACTAGCTAATTAAGCTAAAGTCTTATAATTCTTATTTTTTAAGAATAAATATATAAAAGTAGTAGGTACTATCTTATTATAAATTAAATTTAGTAGTAATATTATAATTTATAATAACTTTATTACTTTTAAATATCTAAAAAAAATAATTAATAATTATTAAAGAACTTAGAATAAAAATAGTTTTATAAATTTATTTAAGTATTTTTAAATATATATTAAGATAAAACTATTTAAAAAAAAATATATTTAAAATTAGTCTAAAATTTACTTTCTAAATTTTAAAAATTAAGCTAAAATTAATAAGATCTATAATAAACCTTTATAAAAAATATAAAATATATTAATTTAATATATTTACTTTCTTTAGAATTCTTATATTTATTATTTAGTATATAATAATTAAAGATAATTATATAAAATTTAAAAACTATCTAGTATTAGATATTTATAATTTAAATATATAAATAATCTATAATATTTATTCTAATTTTATAATAATAAAGATTATT
>JAMFNV010000043.1:0-10288 GCA_025768905.1 Aspergillus sp. MA 6041
TATAATATAAATATATAAAATCTTTAGCTTTATTCTAAATTTTATAAATATTAATAGATTATTAAAAAATATCTATAATTATCTACTAGATATCTACTAGATATCTATAATATCTAATAAATATCTACTAAATATCTATAAATAATTATATAATATTTAATAAATATTATAAAGATATCTATACTAGTATTATTAATAAGCTAATTATAATAAAAAGTAATCTAAAAAATTAATTTATCTAATTTATATTTAGATTTTAAAATTTTTAAATTTTATTATCTATTCTCTAAATTTTTTTTTTAAATATTTTATAAGTTTTTTTATTTTTTTTTAATTATAAGTTTTAACAGTACTCTTATCTTTATAATATTATAAAGCTAATAATTTTAATTATTTAATTTTTTTTATAAATTTAAGTTCTTATATTTAAATAATATATAATATATTCCTAATAATTAATATATTATTATTTTTATATTAAACTTAGACTTTATTTTTCTAATATTATAATTATAGTTTTTTAAAAATTTTATATATATTAGATCTAGCTTTTATAAAAATTAGATTTTTTATTCTAATATATTAAAAAATAATTTTATTAAATAATAGCTATAAATAGACTTTAAATTAAAGAAAAAGCTATAAAATATAATATATTAAAATAAAAAAAAAAATTATTATACTAGAAATAATTTAATTAAATTATTAATAAGAAAACTAGTTAATCTAAAGTTATATATAAATATTATTTAAATATTTTTATTTATCTAGATTATTATTATGTCATGGCGTCATACCGGATCGCCCCCGAATTGCTGAGGTGGTCTGACAAGGTGGCCTGATAGTGGCCTGATGGTGGACGGATATAATAACTATATTATAATTAGAGCCTTATAATTTTATTATTACTATATAACTCCTAATTTATATACCTTATTAGGAAGCAAGTCCTTAGAAAAAAGAGACTAAAAATTAATTAATATTATTTTTAAGATTTATTATTAATTTTCTACTATTTCTATACTAATTCTTTATTTAATTAATATCTTTTTTTATATCTTAATAATTCTAATTCTTTTATTTTTAATTACTTAAAGAATAATATCTTCTTTATATAATATATTATAAAAATAATCTTTATTAGATAAAGAAATATCTTTAGAAGAGATTTAATATTAGCTAGATAAAATAATAATAAAATAATAAAATTTAAAAATATTATAAAATATTAAGATAAAGATAATTTAGTTATAATAAAAAAATAATTAACTTAACTATATAATAAATAAAAAATATAAGTAAAATAACTTCTTTCTATTACTAGAAAAATAAAGTAAGATTAAAATAATAAATATTAAAAAATTTTATTTGAATTTTTAACTTTAAAATTAATTAGAATAGTTATTAGATATAAAATAAGATTTTAAAAAAGTATTCTAGAATTATTAAAATAATAATTAGTAAATTCTTTATATACTTAGTCTAATAAAACTAATTTATTACTAATATTAGAATTAATATATTACTAAAAAGTTCCTAAAAGAGCCCTATACTAAGATTAAATTATAAAATTATTTTAAAGATTAAATAATTATCTTTATTAAAAAAATTTTTATAGTTTAAGTAGATATAATAGTCGCTTTAAATATAGTATAATAATATTTTAATTAAAATTTAAAAGACTTTTATATATATTTAGATTTCTTAAAATAAAATTTTAAATATATATTTAAAGAAAAAAGAATATATTATTTTTATATTAAATTAAGATTTAAATTAAGAATTAAAATTAAGGAATATCTAATTATATTATTAAAAATATAGAATTAAATAGTTTTAATAGTACCTTAGTTCTAGAATAAGATGAAAATAATAAGATAGAATCTAAACTAATCTAATTAATTTAAATAAATAATATAATTTAAGATCTTTTATTTAGAATAATTTAAAATCTCTTATCTAGAATAATCTAAGTAAAAAAAAGAAATAAAATCCTAAAAAAATCTATTAAAATAAGATTAATTATTAAAATTTTATTATTATATTTATAATTTTTTAGAATATTTTATAAATTAATATCTAAATAAGATCTCTAAGTTAAAAAAGATTAAATCTTATTTAATTAAATCTATATAAGTAAAAGTCTAATCAGTATAAATTAATAACTAGAAATTAAAGATAATTATAGAGGAGTACTAGATATCTACTAAAAAATATTTATAGAATTAATTAAGAAATAATATTAATCTAGAATAGATTCTCTTACTTTAATTCTTTATTTATTATTAGAAATAACTAAATAGTTTAATATCTTAATTTATATCTAAATACTAAATAAAGAATAAGATTTTACTATAATAATTAATCTTAATACTTATATAAAACTTAATATTATCAGCTATAATTTAGTAAGAAAATTATAATTAAAATAATATAAACTTACTATCTCTATTATTAAAAGAATTAAGAAAGTAAAAATCTCTACTTATAATATTTATTTAGTATTTATTTATATAACTAATTCCTATAGTATAACTTAATTCTTTAAATATTCCTATATTATAATAAACTAAGACTTATTTATAGTAACTAGTCTTATTCTACTATTAATAACTATTATAGAGAATTAATAAATTAGACTTAATATATTTACTTAATAATAATAATATTAATTTAATAAGATAAAGTTACTTAAAAGCTATAAATTTATAAAAGTTTATAAAAATTATATTTATATATTTACTATTATTAAGATACTAGAAGAAATATAGTTATTAAAAAATCTAAATATTTTATAGTTTAATAAAATATAAAGTTTATCTACTAAATTTAAATTATTTTATAATATTTTTTTAAAAAAAGATACTAAAATCTTACTATTTTTTAAAACTATATAATATATAATTAAATTAATTAAAGAAAAGTTTTTTTTTTAAAGACTAATTTATTTTCTTTCTAAGACTAAATTAGCTATATTACGGAAATATATCTAAAAAAATATTAATTATAGTAGAATCTAATTTTTATTAAGCCTAGCTAAAACTTCTATTTTTTTTATTTTTAAAAAAAATAATAGTTTAAGACTATATATTAATTATTAAGATTTAAATAAAGCTATAATTAAAATAAACTAATAATTTTTAAAAAGCTATAAATTTTTTTAAGATTTTATAATTTTTATTAATAATTTATATATAATTATTCTTAAATTATATTATTTTTAACTAATCTACTAAAAAATAACTAAAATAAAAGGAAACTAGGGTTTTTTTAGATAAATAATAAAGAAACTATTACTTTTTATTAATTAAAAAAAATCTTTTAATTAGTATCTCTCTTTATTTATTTTAATTTATCTTAATTAATTTAACTAGAAATTAATATCTCTAAATATAGGATAGCTAGTATATTATCTTAATCTAATATAAATAAAAAGTACTACTTTATTATATTCTAGTTTTATAAATTTAAAAATATTAAGATTAACTATTTTATATTAGATTAAGAGCTTTTTATAATTATTTATTTATTTAAATATTAATAATAATATTTAGAGGAGAGCCTCTATATAATTAAGATTCTTTCTAATTATTAAAATTTATAGGAATTTATAAAATAATCTTATATAAATAGTAAATAAGTCTATTAATATTTATTCTTAATATCTTTTAATTTTATTATTAAGTATTAAATTAGAAAAACTAATCTAGCTAATAGCCTATTAAGAATCTATAATAAATTAAATAATTAAATCCTTAAGACTGAACTATTAGTCCTAATTTAATAATAAATTACTAGTATTTTTTCTTTAATAATTACTAATCTATATATATCTAAAACCTAGTTTAAATTAGATAAGATATCTGTATAGAAGAGTCCTAGACTTAATATTTATAAAATAATAAGTATATTTTATAGTACTAGTATAGAAGCAGCTAACTAGACTATATAAAATAAATTATAAATAAATTAAATCTTTTAGAATACTATTATTTAGGAAGTTATAATAAAAGATATCTATTCTAATTCTATATTAGATAATTTAATAGAATTAATTAAAAATTCTTAATAAAAAAATATAGAAATATAAAAATATAGAAATATAAAAATATAGAAATATAAAAATATAGAAATATAAAAATATAAAAAAAAATTATAAAAAAATAAAGTTACTCTTAAATATTAGACTATTAATTATTAAGATTTATTATATTTTAAGAACTAATTTTTTATACTATTAAATTAAATACTCTAAATAAAGATTTTATTTTTATACTATAATAATTTATTATCTAGTTATTTTAATTAAAACTATACTAAATTACTAATAAAATAGAAGTTCTACTAGACTAGAATATAAATATTTATTTATAAATATATCTAAGACTATCTAATATATTAAGAGACTATTATCTAAATATATTAGTTTTATAATAAATTTAAAGTATTATCTATACTAAATTATTTATTTAAAGAATTAAGTATAGACTTTATAACTAGACTTATTATAATTAAAAATAATAATTAACTTATTAATACTATTCTTATTATTATAGATTAGTTTATAAAATAATATATTTTCTTATCTATTTTAATTATAATAATTATAGTCTAACTAATAGAACTTTATTATTAAAAAATAAAGCTTAGATATAGATCTACTAAAGAAATTATTTTAAATAAAAAATTATTATTTATTAATAATTACTAGTTGAAAATAGTCTATTTCTATTATATAAAGCTATTATTATTAATAGTATTTTAACTATAAACTAATAATTAAATAGAATATATTAATTAAATAATTAAGTACTACCTAAAATATTTTATTAATAAAAATTAATTTAACTAGCTAAAACTTTTACTATCAGTATAATTTATATATAATAATATAATAAATTCTATAATTAAAATATCTTTTTTTAAAATTCTATATAGATATTAGCTAGACTTTTTTTATTAGATTAAGAATAATCTTATAAAGAAGAAGATCTTAGCAGCTATAAAATAAATTTTTAAATTAAAATAATTTTAAAAAAAACTTTATAAAAACTAATAAGAAAGTAATAAAATTTATATTAAAAATTATAATAAATACTATTAAAATATTATTTTAAAGTTAAGATTATTAGTAAAATTATCTACTAAATACTTAAGTTTTAAGATATTTTCTTAAAAATTAGTATCTTACTTTATTAGACTATTTTATATTTTTTCTAAAATTAAATTATAAGTATATTACTTAGTCTTATTAATAAGATATAAGTAAATCTATAATATTTTTTATATTTTTTTATTAAAATTCTAGAATAAAGAGTCCAAGGACCTATTAATAATATCTAAATTATAAAATAATAATAAATAAAAAATTAAAAAAATCCTAAATAAAAAAATTTAAGATAATAAAATCTTTTATTTTTTATAATAAAAAGATTAGCCTATAAAGTATAATTAGTAGATATCTAAAGATTATTTAAATATATTTAGATTAGTAACTAAGTATAAGAAATCTCTAATTAAAATAAAATAAAACTTATTATAAAATTATTATAATAATATATTATTATAGTATTATAAGGATTATTATTATTAATTAACTAAGAAATAATAAGAAAATACTAAATACTTAAATAATTAAAAAAAATTATTAAAAAATAATATAAATAAGCTTAGAAATCTACTAAAATATTAGAGAATTTATTATCTAGCTCTAATAAATACTAAGTATCTACTATATTATTTACTCTACTAAAAGTAGTGCTGTACTCTATCTCTAATATATTATAATAAACCTACTTAGTAGTAATCTATAATCTAAAGTTAATATCTCTTACTATAAGATAATAAAAACCCGTAGAATAATATATATTAAATTTAGTAATAATACTATTTTAAAATAATTTTAGTATAAAATAAAATAAAGTATAATATTTAGATAAAAATAATTTATAATATAAATACGCCTAAGAAATATTAATAAAATATACTTATTTTATAATATTAATAACTAAAATATATTTTTTAAAGAGTAGTCTTTTTTATTATAATAAAATTATATTCTTTATAATAAATCTATATAATAGAAATTAATATTTTAGCTAATTTAAAATCTATTATTATAATAATATTTTATAGAGTAATATTATATTTATATATCTTATTATCTTTAATCTAGTATCTATTTAAAAACTTGAGTAATAAAATAAAGTTAAATATATTTTTTAAAATTCCAGCCGGTAACTATACTAAATATACTAAAAAATTAATAAAATTAAATTAATATTAAAATACTATACTAATAATATATTTATAAGCTTATATAAAGTATTTCTACTATAGTATTAGTTATAGAGAATAGATATAATTTTATTAAATTTATATTAGATATTAAATAAAATATCTACTAAATTATTAAATTACTTTATAGATATAGCTAAATACTTTATATAAAATATAAACCAGGCTTTCTATAGAAAATTAGAAATAAAATACTTATATTTTAGTATATTAGTAGAGAATAAATACCGGCAGAAGAATAATAAAATAAATAAAGATAATAAGAAAATATAAAAATATTAAAAAAAATAAAATAAAATATTAATAAAAAACTAAAAAAATATTAACTATAAAAAAATAAAGAGATATAAAAAAAGAAAATAAAATTAAAATAAAATAATAAGAAAGTATTATATATATATAATTAAAATATACTACTTATAAGTAAGTATATAATATTATTATTTTAATTTCTAATATTATTACTTAGTATTTATAATTATAATTATTATAATAATTTATATATCTACTCTAAATTAAAATAATAATAATATATAATTAAGTTAGGCTTAATCTAATATTAAAAAATTATTCTATTTCTTATTACTACTCTAACTTAAAATACTTAAACTTTTATATTAAATTAAATTTTATATTAAAATACTACTATTTAGAACTATACTAAGAAATAATATCTTAGATTCTAGTTATAATTAGGATAATTATTATATAATAGAAGGATAATTATTATAGTATTATACTAGATTATCTCTAAATTATTAAGATAGTCTAATAAGGTAGCCTGATAATAGCTTAATAATAGATAAATATAATAATTATATTATAATTAAAGCTTTATAATTTTATTATTATTATATAACTCCTAATTTATATATTTTATTAGGAAGTAAGTCCCTAGGAAGAAGAGACTAAGGATTAGTTAATATTATTTTTAGGATTTACTATTAATTCTCTACTATTTCTATATTAATTCTCTACCTAATCAATATCTTTTCCTATACCTTGACATATTAAGCAGGATTATTTTTAATAAAAGTATATCTTAAAAAAGCTGCCTGTTAATATATAATATTTAAATAATAAAAGAATATTAGTTAGTTTATTTAAGATTTAATTAATATAAGACTCTAATATAATTTATTAAATATATTAATATTATTTTTATTTAGTATTAGAATTTTTTTTATAAATTTTATAATTAAGAACTTTTTATAAAAAAATTATTAAATATAATTATTATTAGATATCTTTTTTTTTAATTTACTAAGTATTATAAACTTAATAAGTTTATTAATATTATATAATTTATATTATTAAAGCTAAAGCTTCTCTCTAGTAGAATTCTTTAATAATATTTATAAAAAAAATATTAAAAATAAATAGAAAACTCTACTTTAGAAACTTTTATTGAATAAAAAGTTTTTAATTATACTTAACTACTAGATATTATTATTTAATTAAGTATTTATAATAATTACTAGATATTTTATTAATTAAAAATAAAATTATTATAAGATTTTTTTTAGATTTAAGTCTCTATATAATATATATAATAAAGATAATCTAAGCTTAATTCTTTTTAAAATTTTTTAAAAATATAAGATTATTTATTATATATTATTAATTACTATTAATAATATATTAAATAATAATACTCTAATAGTGTTATGCGCTGCTACCTACAGATACTGTATAATAGTGTCTCAGGCATACTATAACTACTAAGCAGCTGTTATATAATATATAACTATATATTATACTACTAATTCTTAGCTAAAAAAACTAGTAATTAGTTCTATTAAATATAAATTTATTTTTTATTAACTATATATTATATCTTTATAATCTTTAAAAAACTATTATATTAATATTATAGTTTTATAATTTTAATTACTCTTTTTTTTAAAAGCCTGATATATATAATTATAATAAAATCTAAGACTTAAAAATAAATTTAATATTATAATATATAAAATTAAATAATCTCTACTATATAAAATAATATAATAATATAAACTTTTAAAATAATAAATAAAAATTAAAAAATAATAAATATTAAAAAAATAAATAGTACTATAACTTATTATTTAAGTCTAAAAATAATAAAAAAAAACTTATTTTAATTCTAAAATTTAATATAAAATAATAAAAATAATCTATAACTTAATAAAAATATTAAAAAATTTTTAAAATAAAAAGAAGCAGCTATATAATATATAAAATTAATATTATTATAAAAAAATAAAAGATTCTAAAGACTAAATTATATATATATAATAAAATTATATATATAAATATAAAGATACTATTCCGGAATATCTAAATAATAATATAATTAATTTTAGAGATACTATAAAACTATTAATCTTTAAAATTAAATAATTCTAAGAATAATAAGATAAGATTTCTAAAAAAATATTTTTATATAAAAAAGTTTATTAGTTATAATTTATATAAATACTTAAATTAGTATCTTTATATAGAAAACTATTTTTAAATATTCTTAAAATATTATAAAACTAATAAAAAAAAGATTAACTATATAATAATATTCTTAATATTACTTAAAATATATAACTAGAAAGAAATATATATAATCTTATTAAAAAATCTAATATAAAATATTTTTAATAATACTCTATTATATATAAATATATTTTATTAAGATATAATTAGATAAGGATTTTTATAAGTTTTTTTTCTAAAATATTTATCTCTATTTATAAGAGTAGATTCTTAATAAAATAGTTTAACTAAATTATTTTTATAAACTTTTTTTTAAGAAAGCCTACTGCTTTATAAGTTTTAATTATTATAATTAAGTTTAGATCTTTAACTATTCTTACTAGGCTGTTTTTTAGCTTATAAAGTAAATTAGTTAAGACTATAATTATTTATAAATATATATAAATAAATCTGTAATACTAGTTTATAAATTTTAGAAAAGCTAAAATCTTATAAATTATCTCTAATATTAATTAGTCTTAGATAATAGCTATATATAAGAGCTCTATCTTAATCTCTTATAAAGTAATAATATATCCTAAAAAATTAATTTATTAAGTTATAAATAAATACTTATTTTATTTATAATATAATTCTATTTTATAAAGCTTTTTTAATATCTTATAAATATATTATTAATATTTAGTAATATTCTATAAGAAAATAATAATATTATTAATATAAACTACTATAGTAATATTAAATAAATTATAAAATATTTAAATTATATATTCTTAGAATATTACAGAAGTATTAGTTAGTCTAAAAAGTATAACTAAATATTTAAATAATTTATATTTTATATAAAAAACTATTTTCTACTTATTCTTTTTTATTACGTGAATCTAGTTATAAGTATTATAAAAATCTAGTTATATAAAGATTTTTATATTATTTAGTTATAAGATTATTTTATTAATTAGTAAAAGTAGATAGTAATTCTTTAGAGATATTATATTTAATCTATAGAAATCTATATATATATAGATTTTATTATTTTTCTTTACTATATATAGTAATAGTATACCTGTAGAAGACTTAAATATTTAAATCTAATTTTTTATAAATATTATTTTTATATATTCTTATATTATAGCTAATTCCTATAAAGAATAATAATATATTAGTTTAAAGAATAAACTCTTATTTTTTTTTAATTTAATCTTTAAGTTTATTTCTTTATAATAAAAAAGTAACTTCTATAATTCTATTTCTAAAAATATACTTATAAATTTATAATATTATTCTAATAACTCTTTATCTATAATAATTTTCTTAATATTAATTATATTTATAATAAAGATCTTACTTTAGTCTTTATAGAATATTTTTTTAAACTTTTTTATAAATATAATATCTACTAATATTTTTTATAAGTTAAAGATATAATCTTATACTATCTAATATATAATTAAGTTATATATAGTTAACTAGGATATTTCTAGTAATATCTTTAAGATATTAAATAATATTATTATAAATATAT
>JAMFNV010000044.1:0-10131 GCA_025768905.1 Aspergillus sp. MA 6041
TTCCTAATAATAATAATTATTATAAAATTAAATATATATTTTTAACTACTATATATATCTTTATAAATAAAAGTATACTTTTTTTACTAAATACTATATCTATTAGCTTAGATATAATTCTAAATATAATTAATAACTTTATAAAGAAAATCTTATTAAATCTAAAGATATTATTACTAACTTTAAAGTTTTATAATTTTTTTTTTAATTTATAACTTATTATATTTTTTTTTATTATTATTTATTAAGATTATTCTAAGTCTTTTATATTACTTTTACTTATTAAGATTACTTTAAATCTACTTAATATATCTTCTATTTTTCTTATACTTTACTTTATCTTTTATTCTTTTTATTAAGTATTATTTTAAGTCTTTCCTTCTAATATTTTATCTATAGATAAGATATATACTTTATCTAATATTTATACTTAATAAGATCACTATATTCTTAGTTTAATCTATATCTATAGTAATACTATCTACTTATTCTATTAATATTTTAAAGCTTATCTTTATTAATTTCTATATAATTTTTTACTAGTACTAATTCGGACTAGCTGAATAATTAATTAGTTATTCTGATACTGCTATTTCTTCCCGGCCGTCCTCGACGTTTAATAAATCATCTTCATCTATCCCAATACTTCCACAGAAGTACTGAAGTATAGTCTAAAGACTAACTTTAGATCTTATTATTTTTTAAATTTATTAGCTATCTAGAACTCTATATAAATACTACTAAAATATTAGTAGTAGTACTAATTAATGATAAGATTAGTAAATATTAATATTATTAATTATATATTAATATTATTAATTATATATTAATATTATTAATTATATATTAAAAGCTCCAATATTATTATCTATTAATATAAAAAATTATAAAGAATTATATTTTTTTTATTTAATTAATTATTTATTTAAATAATTTATAATTATATTATCTATATTTATATAATTTTATTTAATAACTAAAGAGTCTTCTTAGTAATTTTAAATTTTTTTTAAAAAAAAGCTTATTAATATTAGTTAGCTTATAAAAAATAAAAAAATAAATAAATATAAAATAATTGAATTGTTATAAAATTTAAAAATATAAAGATTTAGTATATTATTAATTATTATTAATAATTTAAATAATATTTAAAAAAAAAAAAAAAAACTAAAAAAACTAAGTTTTTAAAGATTTTAATAAATAATATTTAGTTTAAATAAGGTAAAATGAAGCTTAAAATAATATATTTTATTAAAAAGGATTTTAATTAAAAGTACTTATTTTATCTAAGAAAAGTCTAAATAAAAGTTAAAAAAATAATAAATTAATAAATTTAAATAATATAATTTTCTATAATAATAAATTAATCAAAAATTTAAAATATATTATTATAATTAAAGAGTTTAGTTTATATTAATATTATTATATTATTTATTATTTATTTATTTTTTTCTTATTTTTATTTTTATTTTTTTTATTTTTTAAGTGTGGCCATACCGCCCGCCTGCCTTGTTGTCGATATCCGAAGCCTACCTTCGTCGATTTCTCTAAATTCTTGTCTAGTACTGATTCAGACTAGTATATTAGTTAATTAGTTATTCCAGTGCCACTATTTCTATCCAGCTACTTATTTTAATTAATAGAATATCTTTAATTATTCTAATACTTCTATAATCTAATAATATATTTATTAATCAGAATCTTAAATTATTATTTTTTTATTAAATTTATTAAACTTTTTCTAAATAAATTATATATAAGTTAAAATTTAAGTTCTTTATACTTTTCTACTATTTTCTAATATTCTAATATATTTTATACTACTATATTATTCTACTTTTATTTTATTTATTATCTTATTTTTATCTAATTCTATCTTTAACTTATTAATTTATATTAATTTCCTATTTAGCTTTATTAAATTTATTTTTAATTTATTAAAAATCTATACTTTAATCTTTTTTTTTTATATTCTAAATTTCTTATTTATTTATTTTAATACTAGTAAACCTAGAGCTCCGCCTTACTAAACTTAAATATTAATTATAAATATTTTATAAAATCTTACTAAATCTCTATATCTAGTAATTTAATGTTTTATTAATTTATTTTATTTAATTTATTATTATATATATTTCTTTTTTTATTTTTATAAAAATATACTAATATCCTACTGTATAAAAAATTAATTATTCTTTAATTAATACTATTATTAATAAATTTTATTATCTTATTAAAAATATATATATTATAATTAGTATTCTGATTATTTAGTGTAAAACGACTTGGTGGTCGCCATGTTGATGAATCGATTTGAAGAAGGTAAATTATTAAGGAATAAGAACTATTAAGGAATCAGCGGAGTAGAAGACTACTATATTAGAATAACTGACTAACCGGGACTAGTCCGGAATAGAAATAATATTAAATTAAGATAGAAGGCCTCTTAAATATAATATATAAAAGATATAGAAAAAAATAATATTCTTATTATTAAATTAATAGAAAGAAAAGTATAGAAACTAGATAAAATAATAAAGATAATAATTAATAATTTTTATACTTAATAATTAGATCTTTATAATCTTATAATCTATCAGGCTAATCTAACTATTAGTTATTATAAAATCTATAGCCGGCCTAGTATATAAGATATTATAAGTATTAAGTATAATTTTAGTCTTTATATATATAATATTTATTAATAATATATTTAATTTTATAATAATTAAAATTATCAGAGAAATATTTATCTTTAATAGTATTAGATTTTATAAATTAGTAGAGATAAGAATTACTAAAAAACTTCTTATACTTTATAAATTTAAGTTAGATAATAAAGAATATAGGATATATTCTAAAATTAAAAAAAAATTAATTTTATATACTAGATATTTAATATACTTAATAATTTTATATAGATTATTAAACTATTTATTAAGCTTTTTATTTAAATAACTAGGTAGTTAATAGCTATAGTATAAATATATATAAACTTAATTATTAAATTTAAATTTAATAAGTAGATAGTTTTTATTATAGATATATTTTATATAAATAGTAGTAAAATTTAATATTTCTTTAGTATTAAGATAAAAAATAAAGTTCTACTTAAATATTAACTTTAATAATTATTAGAATTAATAAATATTAATTCTAAAGAGTAATTTATAAGGTATTTAATTAGTAGAAGTACTAGATAAAGAATTAATTATAAATATTATTTATAGTAGCTGCTTAATCTAATATAGGTCTTTAATATAGCTATAATAAAATATAATTTTAATAATTTATATTATATATTTAGACTAACTGTTAGTTTATAAATAAAATATAATAAAGTAGTACTATTTAATATCTAAAATAAAAATTATATCCTTCTAAAAAATAAATATAAAGTATATATTATAATTAAAGATAAATATTTATAGAATACCTTAGTTATAGTATTAGAAGAATTTAATAAGAATAAATTCTTATTATTCAGTAGTCTATTTTATATTACTAGATAGTAAACTAATATATTTAGTAAACTTATTAACTATAATAAGTAGAGTATTAAATTTAGGTTAGACAGTATATCTAAAATAAATAGTAGGTAAATAAGTAATAAAGTTTATTATTATAATATTAAAAAATATTAGTATAAGAATTATTAGCTAAAGACTTCTATATAATTTATATTAATAAGAATTATTAATACAGTATATTAGATACTATTAAATATATAAATATAAATAATATTTTCTTTAATATAAAGTAAAGTCTTATATAGTATATAAATATTAATTAAGATCTTAATAATTATATTTATTATAAATTATTTTAAATAATTTCTTATATATAGTTCTAGGTAAGAATAACTATTAGTCTTTAATAATATTAGAGTTAGTAATTTATTATTTTAGTATATAGAGTAAACTATCTTATTTTAGATAAAATAATTTTATATTAAAATCTTAATAAAATATTTCTAGAATAAGCTTAATATAAAAATCTTTAATATATTTTTAAATAATATACTATTTAAAGTTATAGCTAAGTTTAATTAATAAGCTAGTATAGTAAGCTTTAATATTAAATAAGTAATTAAGATTAATATCTTATTTAGTAGTAGTATTTATATATTTAGTAGATAAATAAAATAGAGTATTAATAATAATATTTTTTTTTTTAGATTTATAAAAGATCTTAAGATAAAACTACTAGATATTTTAGGATACTTATATAAAATATAGATTTAGTTTTTTTAATAATATAGTATTTATAAAGATATATTTTATAATATTAATAGTTAAAGTATAATCAGTATATATAATAATAATATAATTTAAGATTTTAATAAAAAATCTAGCTTTTTATAATATTTAAATTAGATATAAGACTTCTAGTTTAATAGACTAGTATTAGAATTTAATTAATATTAAATAATAAGAAAAAAATATAATTAATTTAATTTATATTTATAGAGATAGATATAAAGATTTATAGTAATAATTTTATTTAATATAAAAAAATATAACTCTTATTAATTTATATAAAGTATCTAGGTTAAGATAGAGTTTTTAATTACAGTTAAAATAAATTAAAAATAAAAATTTAATAAATTAGGATTAAAGATATTTAAATACTTTCTTCTTAACTTAGATAGATTTAATAACTTAAGTATATAAAGTATATTTATAATATATATATTTAGTATTAGTACTATTATATAGTAGTTTAGTTTTATATTTTTATAAAGACTTAGTATACTTAGTATAATTTTTAATATAATAATAGAACTAACTAGTTAGATCTAGATAAATTTTTAGATTATAAAGAATAATTAGAAAAGTAAGATTATAAATAATATAAATTTTATTTTTAAAAATAATAAGATTTAAAGTATTAATTTATTATTTAAGAAGTTTTACTAAAGAAAAACTAATATAAGCTTTTAATAATTTAAGCTTAATATTTATATTTTATAACTTTTAGAATACTAGCTTAAGGTATATAAAATAATTATTAAGGATTTTAGAGATAATAATAAGATTATTAATATAAATATAGTAGAATTTATAGAATTTTTTTAAATTTAAATCTATTTAATACTAAATATAAGAGATAGAATTTATAAATCTTATAATTATAATATAAAATACTTCCTGATTATAATATATTATAATAATAAAATAATTATAATACTTATATTTAATAGGCTATTAATAAAAGAATTAATAAATATTAATAATAATAATAAAAAGATATTCTTAAACTATTTAAATAATTTTATTTTAGATAAATATAGAATATAGATTAGATACTAACTCTTTATTTATTTTTTATAAATTAATAATAATATAATTCTTCTTAATAGTTCTATTATTTTTCTAGATAATAAATATAAAGTATCTAAAAATATATAATTATATATAATAGATATTTTATTTTAGATATATAAGAATTTAAAGATTTTATTAATTTTAGTATAGTTCTTAGGACTAATATAATAAATATAAGATTTCTAAAAATAATCTTTTTAATTATTCTTTAATAGTATTTCTATCTATTAGTCTTTAAAAATATTAATTTATCTAATTATATCTAGAGTATTCTAGATATTAAAGTAGCTAATAAGCTCCTTAAAATAATAGATAATATAAAAATCTTTATTATAAATAATAATACTACTAAATAGAATAGTAATATTATTATAATTCTAAATCTTAATAATTTTAGATTTATTATTTATTTTAGATTTAGATATATCTTCTTTAGTAAAAAATATAGTTTATATAAATAAAGATATCTTTAATATATTAATAATAAATAGAGATAAGTTTTATATAAATAGTATAATATTTATTTAATAGATTATTATAATTATAAGCTAAATCTTTAATAATAGTAGATATATAATATATAGTAATATATTTAAAGTTAGATATAGATTTTAAGTAGATATATTATATAATAATTATAGTTTATTTAAATTATTAATAGTTTTAATAAATAAAAAGTTATAATTATAAATAAGTATAAATAGTAAATTAATTTAATTTTAATTTAAATATAGATAGATATTTTATAGGCTTAAAAATAAAGTTTTTTTCTTAAAATAAAGTAGTATAAAGCTTTATTAAAATTTATATTTTTAAATAAATAGATAGTATAACTTATTTTTAAAATATAATTATAGTATTCTTATTATAATAAAATAAAGTAATATAAATAATTAAAAAAAAGATATTTTAGTAGAAGCTAATTAAGACTTTAAAATACTTAAAATTAAATATAAATCCTTTATAAGTAAGTATTTTAGTTCTAATAAGTAGTTTAAATTAAAGTTAATTAATAATATATACTCAGATATTAATCTTTATATATTTTTTAGAAATATTAGATATAGTGTCTAGGATAAGTAATAAAAATATAATAATCTTATTTATTTTATTTTTTAATTTAATATCTTTTATAGTAATTAGTTTATTTATTTTATTAAATTAGATATTATATATTTTATTAATAAACTTAGAATTAATAATAAACTAAGAATAACTAGTATTAAAATAGATATTATAATATTATTTAATATTATTTAAACTAATATAAGTAGTATAACTATAATAGATCTTTAAAAATTTATAGTCTTTATTATTTATATTCTATAAATATTAATTAGACTTAATAATTTTAATAATATAAATATAGCTAGTAAGGATAGTATTAATAACTATTTTATTTTAATATAATAAATACTTATATAAAGTATTTTTTAATTTAAAGAATTTCTTATAATATCAGCAGGTAGTAATAATAGATTTAGATTTAATACTAGTATTATATACTTTAGTATAATAAATATCTTAATTATTAAGATATTTAGATTTAATAAATTTATAAGAAATAAGCTTAGTAAAATATATATTTAGTTAGTTTAAAATATTATTTATTTAGTTACTAGTAGGATTATAAGGATTAATCTAAGCTTTAGATTTATTTTTTATTAAGGTAGAAATAGGCTGAGTATTAAATTTAAGTATAGTAATAATTTTAGAATTTATATAATTTTTAGTAGTATAAGTATAAATACTATTATAATTTTAATTTTAGTTTTAGTAGTTATTCTAAAGTTAATATCTATTAAAATAAAAGCTTCTATAATTATTATTATAGTTACTATAGAATAATAAGTTTAATTATTAATTATAATTTTAATTTAATTAAAAATAGTCTATCTACTTTTATAAGTAGTTATTTAGATAATTCTAGTTTAATAACTAGTTCTACTAACTACTATAAAATTACTAGTAATTTTAACTATATTTTTAGAAGATATATTAAGCTTAATAATTATATATTAGTATATTTTAGTAGGCAGTAGAGAAGATAGAGTTTAACTAGAACTATAGCTACTACTAAAAGTATAGATTTAGATTCTAGTAGTATAGTAAATTTCTATAGAAATTAGTATTAATATAACTTAAAAAAAAGTAGAGTTAATTTTAAATCTAAAAATATAATTATTATTAATATTTTAATTAGTATTATACTTAGTCTTATTTTAATAAGTAATAATATTTTATTAAAAATATTACTTTTCTTTAAATTTTTTAAAAAATCAGGCTATATTTATAATAGGTTCAGATATAGATATATCTTATTAAAAATTAAATTTAAGATAATTCTAAATTATAAATATTTAATTAAAAAAAGTATTAATTTTTATAATATAATAATAATAAATAATTTTTTTAATAAAGTTTTATAAGATTTTATTAATATAAATATTTTTATATCTATAAATAGTATTAGTTAACTTATAAAGTATAACTTAGAGATTAAATTTAAATTAATAAGATAAAGTAATAAATTAGCTAGCTTTAAAAAAAATAATATATAAAGCTATTTTTTTAAGTTTAATAAATTATATAGTAAACTAGTTTAATATAATATTATAAAAATAGACTTAGATATTTACTTTTATTAAGTCTTTATTTTTATAGATAATAATATTTTATATATAATTAATAAATATATTTATATTTTTATAATATATAATATTATTAGTTTATTTAATAGTAATATTATTTTCTATATTAAACTAGAAGTAGCTAATTTCTTTAGTTTTCTAGTAATTAATAAATTTATTATTATTATTATTATTATAACTATTATTACTATTAGTATTATTAGTATTATTAATATTATTATTATTATTATTATATAAGTAATTACTTTTATATCTATTACTATAATTAGAGCTATCAGAATTATTAGAATTATTATTATTAGATAGGCCTGGATTCTAATAATTATTAGCTTATTATTCTTATATATATTTAATATATTTAGCAAGCTCTTAATCTATATATTACTATTATTAATAGTTAAGTTATTCTTAGAACTAAGTAAAATATTAATCAGTACTTTTTTAGTTCTATAATAGTAATTAGTAGAGATTATTTAGGCTAGATTTAACTTTAGATTTAGCTTTAACTTTATAAAAATACTAAATATTACTTAAGCTAGTATATAATAGATTTATATTAGGATAATTATTAAAGTAAAAATTAAAACTATAAGATTATTTTTTATAATACTTAGAAATTAGGTTTTAAAGAAATAGTAGGTTTTAACTAGATTTAAAATATAGTATAGATTTAGTAAATATAGATTTAATAAAGATAGATTTAATAAGTAGAGATTTAATTATAATTTAGTTAATAGCTTTATTAATAGTATTAGGTACAGTATCTAATATAAAAACTTTAATAATTAATTACTTAATATTAAGAATAGAAGATTTAGTTTTAAATAATTTAAAAATTAGATATCTTACTACTTTTATAATATACTTAGTTAGAACTCTAATAATAAATACTAAAGCTTAATAAATAGTAAATAATAAATTTAATAAATCTTTAAAAAAATACTCTAATTAAAAAATAATAAATTTAAATAATTTAATATTTATAAATTTAGATAAAGATTATTAATAAACTAGTATTTTATCTTTCTTATTAGATATTATTAATAAACTTAATATACTTTATAAATATAAGTATTCTAATAATTTTTAAGGAATAGTATAGTTAGCTTTAGTTAATAGATTTTTAGTAATTTATAAGAAATAATTAGATAATTTAGTAAGATTTAATATTTCTAAAAGTCTTACTAATTTAATAATAATTTAATTTAATAAAAATCTTAAGATTTTCTAATTAAAAGAAAAAATAATATTTTAACTAGATTTTAAAGAAGAACAGTAGAAAATAAAATATTTAATTAAATATAGAATAATTTTTTTAAAATTAGATACTTCTCTAGATAGTAAGATAGAATAAAAATATAATAATTAATAAATAAGTATAGTAATATACTAATTAAGTTAAATAGATATTAATTTTAATAATATAAGTAAGAAATTAATAAAATTAATAAATTAAAAAAAAGTATTTTAATAAAGTTAAGATATAGATTTAATTATTAGTAATATATAATTTTAGGATTACTTAATAAAATAAGACTAGTTTTAAATAAAAATAGTAAGAATAAACAGATATTCAGTAAATCTTAATAAAAAAAAGAAGGAATTAATAAAAATTAATAAATTAGAGATAGTATAGAAGAAATTAAAATTTAAACTTAATAATTAATAAATAATATTATAATTAGATAAGTAGGAAAATACTATATACTAATATACTAATATATAAATTAAAACCAAATAATAAATTTAAATTTACTAAATTATTTTTAATATAGAAAAAAATATACTTAAATTAAAGTTATATCTAGATCTTTCCTGGATATACTACTACTTATAAAACAACTTAGTAATTATTATTTTAATAATTTATATAAAGAAAGTAAAATTATTATTAAATAAGAATTATTAAGAAATCAGCAGAGTAGAAGACTACCGCATTAAAATAACTAACTAGCCGGGACTAGTCCAGAACAGGAATAGCATTAAATTAAGACAGGAGGCCTCTTAAACGTAATATTTTAAAAAAATATTTTTACATAAAGAAATTTACCGGCTATAATTTATATAAATATTTAGATTAGTATCTTTATATAGAAAACTATTTTTAAATATTCTTAAAATATTATAAAACTAATAAAAAAAAGATTAACTAT
>JAMFNV010000055.1:0-10421 GCA_025768905.1 Aspergillus sp. MA 6041
TTTTTATTATATTAAAATAAAATATTAATTAAATTTTATTTCTTTATTTATATTATATAAATTTATAATAATATAATCTTTATCTTTATTTATTTAAGTTTAAGAATTAAATATAGTACGCTAAATAATAAATATAAAATAATTAGAAGATATATAAATAATAATAAGCTTAAGCTTTCTAACTTTATATAATAAATTTAGAATTTTATTAATAATAACTTAATCTTTTAAGAATATTTAATATATTTTAGATTTTAGTATATAATATTTTTAGTCTTTTTTTAATAAAACTTCTATCTATTAGAATTTAGATATTTATATAATTAAATTAATATTTATTTTATCTCTTTAGATATTAAAACAGAAAATAAGTTTAGTAAAATAAAAAATAATTTTAAAATTTTTAATATAGATTATAACTTTATTAAATAATATTTTTATATTTTTTAATAAGATATTACTTTTATTTAATAAATTATTAATATTACAGTAGATTAGTAATACTTTAGTAGAAATATAAAATATATTAGTAAATAACTACTTAATATATTAATAATATTAGTAATTAAAATTAGATTTTAAAATAAAATAAGTAGAGTATAAGTTATATTATTTAATAAAAAAAAGATTAATATTTATTTAGATATACTAGAGTAAATTCTGTAACTTTAAATTTAATTAAAAAAAAAATATAAAGTTATTAATAATTTCTATATATTAGTATCTAGATAAAATAATAGTTCTGGATATAAGATTAAATACTTTAATAAAAAAGAACTAGTTATTAATAAAATAAATATAAATATAAAGATTTAAGTGTTATGTTTAAGAGGCCTCCTGTCTTAATTCGACGCTATTCCTGTTCCGGACTAGTCCTGGCTAGTTAGTTATTCTGATACAGCAGTCTTCTACTCCGCTAATTTCTTAATAATTCTTATTTCTTAATAATTTTACCTTCTTTAAATTAATTTATTAATATAGTAATTATTAAGTTATTTTATAAGTAGTAGTATATCTAGGAAAGATCTAGATATAGCTTTAATTTAAATATATTTTTTTTTTATATTAAAAATAATTTAGTAAACCTGAATTTATTATTTTACTCTAATTAATATATTAATATATTAGTATATAGTATTCCTCTATTTTTCTGATTATAGTACTATCTATTAATTATTAAGTCTAAATTCTAACTCCTTCTATATTATCTTTAATTTATTAATTTTTATTAATTTTCTATTTTTTTTATTAAGATCTACTAAATCCCTGTCTATCTTACTATTCTTATTTAAAACTAGTCTTATTTTATTAAGTAGTCCTGAAATTATATATTACTAATAATTAAACTTATACTCTAACTTTATTAAAATATTTTTTTTAATCTATTAATTTTATTAATTTCTTATCTATATTATTAAAATTAATGCTTATTTAATCTAATTAATATATTATTAAACTTATTTACTAATTATTATATTTTTATTCTATTTTACTATCTAAAAAAGTATCTAATTTTAATAGAATTATTTTATATCTAATTAAATATCTTATTTTCTACTGTTCTCTTCTAAAGTCTAGTTAAAATATTAGTTTTCTTTTTAATTAGGAAATCTTAAGATCTTTATTAAATTAAGCTATTATTAAATTAGTAAGACTTTTAAAGATATTAAATCTTATTAAACTATTTAATTATTTCTTATAGATTACTAAAAACCTGTTAACTAAAGCTAATTATATTAATTCTAAAAAACTATTAGAATACTTATATTTATGAAGTATATTAGGCTTATTAATAATATTTAATAAAAAAAGTAAAGTACTAGTTTATTAATAATCTTTATCTAAATTTATAAATATTAAATTATCTAAATCTACTATTTTTTAATTAGAATATTTTTTTAAAGATTTATTAAACTTACTATTTATTATCTATTAAGCTTTAATATCTACTGTCAGAGTTCTAACTAAATATATTATAAAAGTAGTAAAATACCTAGCTTTTAAATTATCTAAAGCTAAATCTCTTATTTCTAGTATTAAGTAACTAATTATTAAAGCCCCTGTGCTAGATACTGTATCTAATACTACTAATAAAGCTGTTAACTAAACTATAATTAAATCTATATTTACTAAACCCGCCTCTATTAAACCTATATTTACTAAATTTATACTATATTTTAAGTCTAGTTAAAACCTACTACTTTCTTAAAACCTAATTTTTAAGTATTACAGGAAATAATTTTATAGCTTTAATTTCTATTTTAATAATTATCTTAATATAAATCTATATACTGGCTTGAGTAATACTTAGTATTCTTATAAAGTTAGATCTAAATCTAAAATTAAATCTAGTTTAAATAATCTCTATTAACTACTATTATAGAATTAAGAAAGTACTAACTAATATTTTACTTAGTTCTAAAAATAGCTTAACTATTAATAATAATAATATATAGATTAAGAGCTTACTAAATATACTAAATATATATAAAAATAATAAGTTAATAATTATTAGAATCTAGGTCTATTTAATAATAATAATCCTAATAACTCTGATAGCTCTAATTATAATAATAAATATAGAAATAATTATTTATATAATAATAATAATAATAATACTAATAATACTAATAATACTAATAATAATAATAGTAATAATAATAATAATAATAATAGATTTACTAGTTACTAAAAAATTAAAGAAATTAGCTACTTCTAGCCTAATATAAAAAATAATATTATTATTAAATAAATTAGTAATATTATATACTATAAAGATATAAATATATTTATTAATTATATATAAGATATTATTATATATAAAAATAAAAATTTAGTAAAAGTAAATATTTAAGTCTATCTTTATAATATTATATTAAACTAGTTTATTATATAATTTACTAAATTTAAGAAGATAGCTTTATATACTATTTCTCTTAAAGCTGGCTGGCTTACTATTTTATTTTATTAATTTAAATTTAATTCCTAAACTATACTTTATAAGTTAATTAATATTATTTATAAATATAAAGATATTTATACCAGTAAAATCTTATAAAGCTTTACTAAGAAAATTATTTATTATTATTATACTGCAGAAATTAATACTTCTTTTAACTAAATATCTATAATTTAAAATTATTTTAAATCTAGTCTTTAATAAGATATATCTATATCTAAATCTACTATAAATATAGCCTGATTTCTTAAAAAGCTTAAAAAAAAGTAATATCTCTAGTAAAATATTATTATCTATTAAAATAAAATTAAGTATAATATTAATTAAAATATTAATAGTAATTATATTTCTAGATTTAAAACTAACTCTATTTTTTTTCTAAGTTATATTAATACTAATCTTTATAAAAGTTTATTATATTATTAAAATCTAAACCTGTACTTTTAGTAGTAGTTATAATTTTAGTTAAATTTTATTTTTTTTATTATCTACTAAAATATACTAATATATAGTTATTAAGCTTAATATATCTTTTAGAGATACAGTTAAAATTACTAGTAACCCTGCGGTAGTTAATAGAACTAGTTATTAAATTAAAACTATCTAAATAACTACTTATAAAAATAGATAGGCTATTCCTAGTTAAATTAAAATTATAATTAGTAGTTAAACTTATTATTCTATAATAACTATAATAATAATAATTATAGAAGCTTTTATTCTAATAAATACTAATTCTAAAATAATTACTAAAATTAAAATCAGAATAGTATTTATACTTATATTACTAAGAATTATATAAATTCTAAATCTATTCTTATATCTGAATCTAATACTTAACTTACTTCTATCTTAATAGAAAATAAATCTAAAACTTAAATTAATCCCTATAATCCTACTAGTAGCTAAATAAATAATACTTTAAATTAATTAGATATATACTTTACTAAATCTATTTCTTATAAATTTATTAAATCTAAATATCCTAATAATTAAGATACTTATTATACTAAAATATATAATACTAGTATTAAATCTAAATCTACTATTACTACCTACTAATATTATAAGAAATTCTTTAAATTAAAAAATATCTTATATAAATATTTACTATACTAAAATAAAATACTTATTAATACTATCTCTACTAGGCATGCTTATATTATTAAAGTTATTAAGTTTAACTAATATCTACAGAATATAAATAATAAAGACTATAAATTCTTAAAGATTTACTACAGCTACACTACTTATATTAAATTAAATAATATTAAATAATATTATAATATCTATCTTAATACTAGCTGTTCTTAGTTTATTATTAATTCTAAATTTACTAATAAAATATATAATATCTAGTTTAATAAAATAAATAAATTAATTATTATAAAAGATATTAAATTAAAAAATAAGATAAGTAAAATTATTATATTTTTATTATTTATTCCAGGTACTATACCTAATATCTTTAAAGAATATATAAAGATTAATATCTGAATATATATTATTAACCAGCTCTAACTTAAACTACTTATTAAAACTGAAGTACTTACTTATAAAGAATTTATATTTAATTTTAAATATTTTAAAGTCTTAATTAACTTCTATTAAAATATTTCTTTTTTAATTACTTATATTACTTAATCTTATTATATTAAGAATACTATAGTAGTATCTTAAAAATAAATTATACTATCTACTTATTTAAAAATATAAATCTTTATAAAGCTTTATACTACTTTATTTAAAGAAAGAAACTTTATTTTTAAATCTATAAAATATTTATTTATATTTAAATTAAAATTAAACTAATTTGCTGTCTATACTTATCTTATTAATTATAACTTCTTATTTATTAAAGCTATTAATAATTTAAATAAATTAGTAGTTATTATATAATATATCTACTTAAAATCTATATTTAACTCTAAATATATTACTATATATTATATATCTGCTGTTACCAAAGATCTAGCTTATAGCTATAATAATCTACTAAATAAATATTATATTATTTATATAAAATCTATCTCTATTTATTATTAATATATTAAAGATATTTTTATATATATAAACTATATTCTTACTGAAGAAGATATATCTAAACCTAAAATAAATAATAAGTCTGAAATTATTAAGATCTAAAACTATAATAATATTATTATTTTATTTAATAGTATTACTATCTATAATAAAGATCTCTATACTATTTATTATTTTAAGAAACTTACTAGCTGTTTTAATATCTAGAATACTTCTAATATAATTAGATAAGTTAATATTTCTAAGAACTAGTAGATAGAAATACTATTAAAAAATAATTAAAAAAATTATTTTTAAAAGTCTTATATCTACTATATTAGTCCTAAGGACTATATTAAAATTAATAAAATCTTTAAACTTTTATATATTTAAAATAAAATATCTATTATTTATAGCTATATACCTTCCGGATATTCTATATTTATTATCTAGAAAGATAATAGTACTATTAAGAAGAATTATATTATTATTAATCTATAAAAAATAAATAAAGAATTAGTGCCTGATCTATATCTTATACCTACTTAAGATAAAATTATTTAAATAGTTTAAAGATATCTTTTTATTATTATTATTAATACCTGCTGATTCTTTTACTAATAGCCTATTAAATATAAATATTATAATTATCTTACTGTTATAATATATTATAGCTAGAAAATATTTTATATTATAATTATAAGATTTATAAATTCTATCTCTTATATTTAGTATTAAATAGACTTAAATCTAAAAGAATTCTATAAATTCTATTATATCTATATTAATAATCTTATTATTATCTTTAAAATCTTTAATAATTATCTTATACACCTTAAACTAGTATTCTAAAAATTATAAAATATAAATATTAAGCTTAAATTATTAAAAATCTATATTAGTTTTCCCTTAATAGAACTCTTTAGATAATAAATTAATATTTTAGGTCTTACTATCTTTAAAGATAAAATCTATACTATCTATAATTTTACTTTTTTTATTATTTTTTAGGATCTAGAGATCTATCTAGATCTAACTAGTTAATTTTATTATTATATTAAAAACTATACTAAATATACTGAATCTCTATAAAAATATAAAACTAAACTACTGCGCAGTAGTACTAATATTAGATATATATACTATAAATATACTTTATATACTTAAGTTATTAAATCTATCTAAATTAAGAAGAAAGTATTTAAATATCTTTAATCCTAATTTACTAAGTCTTTATTTTTAATTTATTTTAACTATAATTAAAAACTTTATCTTAACCTAGATACTTCGCGTAAATTAATAGAAGTTATACTCTTTTATATTAAATAAAATTATTACTATAAATCTTTATATCTACTCTTATAAATATAAGTTAAACTAATTATATTTTTTTCTTATTATTTAATATTAGCTAAGTCCTAATACTAGCCTACTAAACTAAAAATCTTATATTTAATTTAAATATTATAAAAAGCTAGATATTTTATTAAAGTCTTAAACTATATTATTATTATATATATTAATTATATTTTAATTATTAATATTATAAAATATATCTTTATAGATACTATATTACTAAAAAAACTAAATCTATATCTTATATAAATATTCTAATATATTCAGCAGTTCCGCCTTAAGATCTTTTATAAGTCTAAAAAGAATAATATTATTATTAATATTCTTTCTTATCTATCTACTAAATATATAAATACTACTACTAAGTAAGATATTAATCTTAATTATTTAGTTAATATTAAAGCTTGCTATACTAGCTTATTAATTAAACTTAATTATAATTTTAAATAATATATTATTTAAGAATATACTAAAAATTCTTATATTAAGCTTATTCTAGAAATACTTTATTAAGATCCTAATATAAAGTTATCTTATCTAGAATAAGATAGTTTACTTTATATACTAAAGTAATAAATTACTAATTTTAATATTATTAAAGACTAATAATTATTCTTATCTAAAATTATATATAAGGAATTATTTAAAATAATTTATAATAAATATAATTATTAAAATCTTAAATAATATTTATATACTATATAAGACTTTATTCTATATTAAAAAAAATATTATTTATATTTATATATTTAATAGTACTTAGTATACCGTGCTAATAATTCTTATTAATATAAATTATATAAAAGCTTTCAGCTAATAATTTTTATATTAGTATTTTTTAATACTATAATAATAGATTTTATTATTTATTTATCTATTATTTATTTTAGATATAATATCTAATCTAAATTTAATACTCTACTTATTATAGTTAATAAGTTTATTAAATATATTAGTTTACTTCCTGGTAATATAAAATAAATTACTAAATAATAGAGATTTATTTTTATTAAGTTCTTCTAATACTATAACTAAAGTATTCTATAAATATTTATCTTTAACTATAATATATACTTTATATTTATCTTTTAAAAAGATATAATCTTTATTTTAGATACTAAATAGTACTACTCTATTATATTTTATTTATAAATTAATAGCTAGTCTAAATATATAATATAAATTATTAAAATTATACTTTATTATAGCTATACTAAAGGCCTGTATTAGATTAACCAGCTACTATAAATTATATTTATAATTAATTCTTTATCTAGTACTTTTATTAGTTAAATACCTTATAAATTATTCTTTAGAATTAATATTTATTAATTTTAATAATTATTAAAATTAATATTTAAGTAAAACTTTATTTTTTATCTTAATATTAAAGAAGTATTAAACTTTACTATTATCTATATAAAGTATATCTATAATAAAAACTATCTACTTATTAAATTTAAATCTGATAACTAAGTTTATATATATTTATACTATAGCTACTAACTACCCAGTTATCTAAGTAAGAAGCTTAATAAATAGTTTAATAATCTGTATAAAGTTATTAAGTATATTAAATATCTAGCTTATAAAATTAAACTTCTATCTAATTTTAAAATATATCCTGTATTCTCTATTATCTAACTTAAATTTATAAAATATAAGAAGCTTTCTAGTAATTTTTATTTCTACTAATTTATAAAATCTAATATTATTAAAGATAAATATTTCTCTAATAATTCTAATTATTATAAAGTTAAATATATTATTAATAAATACTATATATATAAAAACTAAAACTATACTTAATATTTATAATATCTTATATACTAGGCCGGCTATAGATCTTATAATAACTAGTAATTAGATTAGCCTGATAGACTATAAGATTATAAAAACTTAGTTACTAAGTATAAAAATTATTAATTATTATCTTTATTATTTTATTTAATTTCTATACTTTTTTTTTTATTAATTTAATAATAAGAATATTATTTTTTTTCTGTATTTTTTATATATTATATTTAAGAGGTTTTTTATCTTAATTTAATACTATTCCTATTCCAGACTAGTCCTAGCTAATTAGTTATTCTAATATAGTAGTCTTCTACTCTACTAATTCCTCAATAGTTCTTATTTCTTAATAATTTTACCTTCTTCAAATCAATTCATTAACATGGCGACCATCAAGTTGTTTTACAAGTTTTCCTGTACCCCCCATATGTTACGTTCGAGAGGCCTCCTGTCTCAATTCGACGCTATTCCTGTTCCGGACTAGTCCCGGCTAGTCAGTTATTCCGATACGGCAGTCTTCTACTCCGCCGATTCCTCGATAGTTCTCGTTCCTCAACAATTTTACCTTCTTCAAATCGATTCATCAACATGGCGACCATCAAGTCGTTTTACATTAAGTTTAAAAAAATCTTTAATTTAAAAATTAAATCTTAGTTAAATAATATAAACTTTATAAATATTAGAATTTTATATTTTAAATAAAAAAAGATTCTGATTTTAGATATAATATAAACTTTAATAAAATTTAATTAAGAATTACTATAATAGTAAATTAGAATAGTTATATTTTAATATAAATAAATAATAATATATTATTATTTTATATTAATAATTATTTTTTTCTAGTCTATAATCTTAGTCTTAATAAAAAATTTAGCTATAATATCTATTATATAAATAAATATAAAGATTTAAATAAAAGTAAATAAAATATTATTAATTAGTAGATAAGAAAAATAGAGATTAAAATATATATAAAAATTAAATATATAACTTAAACTAATACTATTAATCTTAAGGATTTTAATAGTCTTTTTAATTTTAATATTTAGAATAATATATAAGAAATTAGTATTACTAACTAATTTATAATAACTAGTATTAAGATATACTTTTTTAAATAATTTAGTAATATTTAAATTAACTAGAATACTAATAAATCTCTAAATATATAAAGTACTAATATTAGATAATTTAATAATATTTAATTTAATAATAATTATATCTAATAAATTTATTATAAATATTATTTTATAAGTAGATTCTACTTTATTAAGCTTATTATATAAATAAAAAAAATATTAGTATAGTTAATTATTTAATATAAAAGTATTAAAGTAATAAAAATAAATAACTAAGAATAATTTTTTATCTATAAATAAGTTCTTAAATAAATTCTTAGTTTTAATTATAGTTAAAATTTCTTACTTAGCTAGCTTAATATTAATATAATATATTTTAGTAAGATTAATAAAGATCTTATCTTCTTTATTATCTAAATAAATTATTTTAGTAGTTTTAATTTTAAATTCTCTATAATAAATAGAATAATTATTAGTTTAGATAAGAAACTTAATATAATAAATAGAATAAATACTAGTTTTAAAAAAAATATATACTAGTTTAGTATTCTAGCAGATAGATTAATTTTATATATTAAGATTAGTAAAAGATTACTTAATAAAATAGATATTTATTTAATTCTATAATTAATATAAATTTTAAAAATTATTATTAAAGTTTATATTAATATTAGTATTAGTATTAAATATTTAATTATTATTATTTATAAAAGATCTATTATATAAAAATCTATTATTATTAGCTTAATATACTGGACAGGTATAATCTTATACTTAATAAAAATAATTTTATTAATATAGTAGAAATATATTTATAAAATATTAATATTATAGTTTAATAGTATATAGCTGGTACTACTATTTAAAAAATTAATATAGTAGGTAATTATATTACTAATTAATATAGTAATTCTATTAATTATTATTATTACTATTATAGCTATTATAATTATTTTATTAAAATAATAAATTATAAAATCTATTATCTTTAAATTTAATCTTATTATTATTTAAGCTTTAAATATAACTAGTCTTATAATTATTATATTTCTTAATAAGATTTTTCTAGAGATACTACTTTTAATTTAATATCTTAAAGAATATACTTAATAGAATATCTATCTTAGATTTAAAAATATATTATTAAAGATTTATATTTAAATAGTTCTAAATAATATATATCTAATTAAATTAATTATTAATTTTAG